>JAJIBD010024767.1:0-45778 GCA_021461705.1 Cryptotis parvus
TGATTCTTTTTTTTTTTAGAAGTATTTTATTACTTTGCACCGTGGGAGGATATACAAATAAAAGATATACAATTAAAGAGAAGTTCATATTTTGGGTTTTGGTCGCTCCTGGTGTTCAGCACCCCGTCCCTCCACGAATTGCCCTTCCCACCAACAGCATCCACGGTTCCTCACCTTCCCCAGCCACCTCGCCTTGGGTTCTTTGTTTTTTTCCCTTTCTCTCTCGCACTCTCTTCCTTCCCTCAGACTATGGATTACATAACATACATTAAAAGATTATGTGTGTATCCCCCTGCCTCTATTTAATGCTCAGTTCAAGGTTGGCACTAGGTGATACCCCTGTGACAATTAGTAGCACCACAATTCCATTTTACGAGAATATGTTACAACCTCTCCTGGCTCCCACACCGTTGAGATAAATTTCCACCTTGACCAAGACAGCCTCCTGATATATGTTTCCCTTGACCTTGGATATTGCATAGTAAGCTATATACATAACATATTTATACCATGCACAAATAAACCAATCATTCTGTATCTGTCTCCCTCTCCTTCTGGCTATTTCACTCAACATGGCATCTTCTCCACATGTCCATCCATTTATAGGCAAATTTTATAACTTCACATTTTTTCTAACAGCTGCATAGCCATTTCCATTGTGCAGATGTACCAAGAGCTTCTTTATCCAGTCATCGATTTTGGGCACTCTGGGTTGTTTTCAGATTTCTAGCTAATGCGAATAATGCTGCTGCTGAACATAAAAGTAGGGATGGAATTGTTTCCGCTCTTTGTATTTTTGGTTTCCCCGGAAATGCAAATTCCAAAATTTGGTATGGCTGGGTCAAATGGGAGTTCAATTTCTAGTCTTTGGAGAAGTCAATATTGTTTTCCAGAAGGTTATGTACCAGCCAGCATTCCACCAACCAATGGATGTGTGTCCCCCCTTTTCCCCACATCCCGCCAGCACTTTGTTGTTTCTTGCTCTTTTGAATATGTGCCAGTCTCTATGGTGTAAAGTAATATCTCATTGTTGTTTTGATTTGCATCTCTCTGATGACCAGTGATGATGGCAGCATTTTTCATATATTTTTTGGCCATTTGAATTTATTCCTTGCTGAAATTTCTGTTCATTTCTTCTCCCCAATTTTTGATGAGATTGTTTATTTTCTTCTTGTAAAGCTCTCCAGTGCCTGATATATCCTGGATATTAACCCCTTATCAGGCCAGGTATTGGGTGAATATTCTTTCTCATTCTGTGGAATACTTTTTGTATCCCAATCACTGTTTCTTTTGAGGGTACAGAAGCTTTTAGTTTCATGTAGTCCCATATGTTTATCTTTTTCTTCTAGATGCTTTGTTAGTGATGTTTCACCTTTGAAGATGCCTTTAACCTCTAATGGTAGTAGGTTTTCCCTATATTTTCTTCAATGTACTTTATGGATTCAAGTCTGATATTGAGATCTTTAATCCATTTTGATCTGATTTTTTGTGCATGGTGGTAGACACAGACTCTGACCCAAATATCTTTATTAGCAAAGAATCTTGCTTTAGAGTGAATTTAAAAATGGCTTAAAGGGGAAACCAAATACAATAGTTTAAAACAAAACAAAATGATTTTGGCTTCGTGCTAACTTATGATTTACTTAATAATTATCAATGACTTTAGTCCATATAAATATCGCTCTAGAATTCATAGCATCTCTGTAAGAATTTTTCATGCATCATACTCATCTTATATCTTATACGTGCCATAGTCTAATAATTTACTCTTGACACTTACATCCTCAATACAATTTTGTATAGAAAACATTAACTATGACCCTGAATCCACAAGTCAACTACAAAACTTTAGTGAAGGGGGGGCTTACAAACAATTATATATCTAATAACTACAGAGTGACTACTAGCCAGTTTTACAAACCACTTAGCACTATTTACCACAATTAATTTATTTGAGAACTATTTGTAACATTATCATTTTTCACCATCTAATCTTACAGTGATCTAGCTTGAGTTGCTCCCAGTATCCCCGCTAGTAACTGCTGGTCCTGAAACATAAAGAAATGGGCAAAGGAAGGGGGGAAAGAAAGGAAGAAATAAAAGGGAGGGAAGAAGGAAGTAAGGAAGAATAGCACAAACACTTTGCGGCTAAGAGACAAGATTTTAATAACAAGTTAGTATAATTGTGGCCATTTTATTATAGCAGGAGGATTCTTGTGACTTCAAAAGGTAGTGATTGTGTACAACTTTTTGGAGACAAACTTTGTTCAAATTAGGCTATGCTGCTTTCAGCTGGTAAGGCATGAGTTATATAATCTCCTGTGCTATATTTATAATTCATAAAGGGATAATAAGAGCAATGCCTAGGTAATTAGGATCTTGTAATGACTGAATAACAAAACGAAACCAGTGAAATAATTGCTATAGCAATGTTATTAATTCTTTTAGAAGAAAAAGATCTTGTAATATTACAAGTTTACTCAGAATTAACTTTAGCACATGCAAGAATACTTTTTAAATTTATATAAATCCCATTTAATCCTCACTTGGCCTCACTTCTTGATCTAAGGTCATTACTGCTCAATTGATTATCCTCTAATCTACACTTGACTGCAATACTTAATCTTTATTGCTTTGTATAGCTATTTCCCAGAAATATATGTAGCCATAGAACACAGACACTTAGGACAGCATCTGAAGTTCATGAATCGCAACATGGCATTTGGTATATGATTTGCTGCTTAACCATTTTTTTCATTAGTCTAAGTTTCAAATAGTTTTGTTTTTGTTTATATCTATCTCGAACCATGATATTATTTGACAAAGCGAAAAACTCTAGGTTTAAGCAATAAGCCATGATTCCTATTTTATCTGAACATAATTGTTATTTGTACTGGATTTTTGTCTCCATAGTGACAACAGTTATATATTTACTCTTCTTTCTGTACCATGTATCCATTTCTTACCACCAAAAAGCAGTTTGCAGGGTTTTGATTCATTGTGAAGCATTGGGTAGACAAAGTCCTCGAGAAAACATGCTAATGATTCAATAAAATCTTGCATAATACATTTTTTGAAAAAAACTATACATTGTAGCTCACTTTAATAATGTCCCAATGAACAATATATGGGACATTACCTTTTGGCAATATATTGTAAAGAACTGTGACCTTGTCTTGGAATGAAAATTGCCTTTTTTTTTTGTCTCTTTCTTTTTCTTGCTTCTCAGGTCTTTTCAATTCTGGGATAAGGGAAGCTGCCATGTCATTAGTACCAGATGAAGGAATCCAAATGGGTTAAACTGTTATTGCCTACTGCCAAATAACAAAGGCCTACAACCCATTATAACTTTGTTCAATAACACAGAAAAACCTGGATCAATTGCAATTCCCTACTAGACCACTTGATTGTGAATTTCTGAAACCATTCATATAACATTGACTTCCTCCAGTAACTTAGCTGAATGACATAGGGTTTTATCATGAAAATGGAGAACTGGAGCCATTGTAAAGAAAGCATTATCAAGGAGTGAAGCTCCTATCTCAGAGTTAATGGTGGTAAGGTGAGCTGACCCCATGTCGCCAATCCTTTGATATTCTCAAGACATATTAGATATACTTTATTCAATTTTCAATAAAATGTTAAAGGTTTTCAATATATGAAATGTCTTTAAAGATCCCAAAAAACTAAATTTAAACTGGGAACACATGCAACTAATTTTCAACTTGTCGGATTGAACAGTACTCTCTGGATTTGCTTAAGCATTTTGCTAATTTTTTTTTAAACTTTTTATTATACCACCGTGAGATATACAATTACAACATTGTTCATGTTTGGGTTTGGGTCACATAGTGTTCCAGCACCGCCCTCCACCAGTGCCCATTTCTCACCACCAATGTCCCCAATTCCTGAACCTCCCATAGCCTGCATAAATGGCAGGTTCTTTTTTGTCTTTTCTCTCTCCCCTCTCTCTCTTTTCCGTCTCCTTACACATTGTAGGGTGCACTACATACACTTAGAAGGCATCATGTGCATTTTTTGCCTGTATTTAATACTCAGTTCTATGTTGGTTTCAGCCCTTTTGACAGTTATTCCACACATGTTCCCTTCTCCATCTTAACTAACCTCTGACTCCCTACGTTTGTGGTAATTTCCACTTTTGGTAAGATCACCTGATATATTTATGTCATGCAAAAACAAATGCAGTCATTCTATGTCTCTCTCTTTTCTTCCTGACTAATTTCACTCAACATGATCCTTTCCATGTCCATCCATTTATAGGCGGAAATTCACCCAACTTCATTTTTTTCCTAACAGCTGCATAGTATTCCATTGTGTAGATGTACCACAGTTTCTTTTATCCAGTCATCTTCTCGGGCATACTGGTTGTTTCTAGGTTCTGGCTATTGTGAATAGTGCTGCTATGAAAATAAAAGTGTGGATTGTGTTTCTGCTGTGTGTTTTGGCTTCCCATGGTATAATCCCAGGAGTGGTATGGATTTGGGTCAAAAGGAGCCCATCTCTAGAAGATCGCTCTTCCCACCAGGTGTGTTCACTGGCGGGCAGCCCCAAGCTACTCCTCTCAGGCTAAAGGGCTGGGCTTTGAGAAGGAGACCAAGCCACACCCAGCTTCTCCGGACCTGCCACCTGATGCCATCCACCCCCCCGACGCCCAGCAGATCCCTGCCTCTCACCAGGCATTTTGCTAATTTTTGTTTGTTTTTTCTTTTTTATCCACACAGGGAAGTCCTCGAGGTTTACTCCTGGTTCTACAGTCAGTCAGTGATCACTCCTGATGAGAAACTGGAGGACCCAGTTATATGAGGCACCAGAAATCAAAATGTAGTTAGCTTCATTTTAAAAGGCATGCACCTTACCTGCTGTACTATATCTCCAGACAAGTTTATCAATTTTTTTTTGATTTCTCAAGCAATGATTTTAATTCTGAATAGGAAAACAGGATTTTTAAGGATATGTCTCTACTGAGATAAGTTTAATAGAGACATTACTCAAATTATATATATGAATATATGCCAATTTATGTATTATTTCTATTAATTAATTGATGTTTAATTAAAAGAAAAAAAGAAAGAAAAAAAAACAAATATGGAGCTCTCTCATTTGCTTTTTCTGTACACCCGAAAATTCGTCCCTTTTTAAGTATAGTTTATGAAGTCTTCAGTATCAATTTTTTTGAGAGCAAAGGTAACATATCAGTTTCTAGGTAAACCAACAATAAGACATTTTACTGAGTATATTTCCTCCTGCTTTTTTTAGACAATATACCGATGAGCTGTCACGATGAAGAAATTAATATTTCGGGATAGTGCTGCACTTATTTTATTTTTCAATCTTTAAACATTTATTTAACCATTATAAAAATGTTTTTCTTTTCATTCCCAGCAAATGGGACTCAGTAAAATTGTCATGAAATCATTATTTAATTTTAAGTTGTTTTGCCTCGGAAGAAAAGCCAATACATAAAATAGATTTTTTCTGTACCTATATTCTCATGGATGATAAATACTTAACAGTTTTTTTTTTCATAAAAACACAAAAGTCAACACAATTTCCTTACATATTATCAGCTATAAGAGAAAGAAGTTTCCCTCGCTGTTCTAAAATGGGCAGCAGTGAAATATTCCTCAGCAACATTTTCCTATTTTGATTAAAAATGAAACTAGTTTTCTATTAATTTCTTTAAGTATTTTCAATAATTTCATCATAAACACTTTTTAATATATTAATATAGGATCAGTCCATTTTATTTAAAATACTTTATATAAAATATAAAATTCTATAGAAATTTTATATTCTATAGAACAAATAAAACAAAATTTTTATTTCTCATGAAATTAACAAAACTTTAAAAACTCGGAGTATTTTCTCATTCAACTTTATTCAAAGCTTCACAAAATAACTTTGAAACAAATATTTTATTGCAGCATCTGTAATATTTCACTCTGAATTGACTGTGACTTTTGCAATTTCTTTTATGTACTTACCATTTCAATATTAGGGTCACATTTATAATACTTTTTTTAAAGATTTTATAGTTTCAACTAAAATAAGTTAGGCAATCATAAGAGAAACACACTAACTTTTTGTTGTAATAAAATCAGCTGAAAGGGAAATTTCAGTTTAGTCAATATTTTAATATTTTATAGACAAGACTATGCAAACTACAATTATTAGTCCATTGTATATTAATGAATCACTTACTATGCTGCAGTAAAATTATCAAGATTTTTTCAAAGTATCAACATTTATTTCACGTTAAAAATATGGAGGAATAGGGAAATCATTGGTCATCTGCAATTGACCTCTTCAAGCCAGTTATGATTTGTCTTTTCCCCAAAGGTCCCATGTTACCCTAATGATACTACAACATCTGGAGATTGATGGCAGTGATCAGTAATAGGAAAATATTAAACATAAGCCCTTTAGTATTTTGGTGATAATAATCCACGGAACAGGAAGTTGTGTTAGTTAATCCTGGTATAAATTTTGCCTAATACTTAAGAGACTTAAAAGACAAGAAACTTAATTAGAAAGGGAACTCTTGAGCCAGAGTGCATGTTTTGCATAAGGGAAGACCAAGATTTCATTCTTGAACCTCATGGTCCCCCTGAGCACAGCCAGGTGCAATCCCAAAGCAGAGTTGAGAGAAGCTCTGGGGCGCTATCAGGTATGGTCTCAGAACTGAAGGGTGACAAAAGATATTAAAATATCAAATAAATATTAAAAGTGTAAATAAAGATAATTGCTATCATCTACTTTTGTGATTTTAATTGATTTGTGTTTTTGAAAACAGTAGTTAAATGTTTTAAAATTGGGGGGAAGTCAAAATGAAGTGCAAATCCCCAGAAACTTTATGCATGCTGTCTCAGTGTGTTTCACATCCCAAAAAACATAACTATACTATAATGCTTGTGTTAGGAAACAGTTCTTAGTAGATTAGTAAGTGAGGTGCCATTGTATACATACCTAAGTCATTTTATAAAAGACTGTGGTGCTTATATAGTCTTTGTGGAGTAAAATAAAATTAAATGGGATTATCAGATGACTAACTACATGTCAGACAAATACGGTTAAGTTGTATGGTATAATTTTTAAGTAGTGACTAAGTACTGACTGTCTGAATAGCTATTACTATTTATATGTATTGCAGCAGATTAGGAAACTGATACATATTCATGATACAAACTTGCATAATTGGGGAACATACAATGAACATAGGTCATGTGTAAAAAATGGTAGAGAAACTTCATCTGGAGTGTGTTTTGGTATGATGATGAATGGGAGAGGAATAAAGGCCAAGAACTTCACTGTGACGCCTCTTTGTGCGGTCCTGTGTATGGCATTTGCCTAAGGTCGTTGTCAGTGCAAAGGTATTTGTTTATTTTGTATGACAAAACTCTCATTGTTTATTTCTTTTTTTAGAAAAAATATTTTATTATACCACCATTACATATACAATTACAAGATGTTCATGTTTGAATTTTTGGTTCTACAGTGTTCCAACACCCATCCCTCCACCCCACCCATCTCCCATCACCAATTCCACACCTCCCTCTCCCCTGCCCCCAGCCTGCCTCCATGGCACATTCTTTATCTCCTTTCTGTCTTTCTCTCTCTCTCCCTGTCTCTCTCTGTCTCTGTTCTGTTCTCTCTCTCTCCTTCTCGCTTCCCTCTCTTACACATTATAGATTGTAATATATTCTAGAACATGATTGGTTTCACTCGTTTGATGTACAGGGTCCAGACATGAAAATTGAGGCTATTATGGTGAGCAAGTCTCATCTGACTGCTTCCGAGGCCCTACAGAGGTGATGGGCCCACTCCCAAAACCCATCTTGCCTCCTAGGAGCCTCATGGTCAGCCTAGCTAGGGGATAGCTAGATGGCAGCTCTCCCCCTGCGTCTGAGTCTCTGAATCATGACTGAGAGCCCTAAGACAGTTTGTGGGGCGTGGCCACCAGGCCTCTGGGAAGAGTCAGAGAGGGAATGGGGACCCTAGCTCCATCTCCACGAACACCTGGTGACTTCTCCCTCCGAGATTCACCTACCTGGGCTTCAATTTGGCTGCTCTGAGCTGGTCTTGAGATCAGTGTCTCTCTTGCGAGGGTTCTGATGAGCTGTGGGGTCCGAACCGTGATAATGGCAGCTATTATGGTGAGCAAGTCTCATCTGGGTGCTTCCGAGGCCCTAAGACGTGATGGACCCACTCCCAAAACCCACCTTGTCTCCTGGGAGCCTCATAGTCAGCTGAGCTAGGGAAGAGCCTGATGACACTCTCCCTGTGCATCTGAGTCTCTCATCTTTCTCTCTATCTCTATTTATGTCTCTGCATTTCTCTTCTCCTACACCTTGTTACTTGCCTTACAGTTTATTATGCAATTATCTATGTGCATATTTAGGTAGTGAGTTCTAATGTGACATTATAGTTCCTCATTACCCATCAACCTCCTCAGTTTTTACAACTACAATGATCATTATGGTGTACAGATGTGAATGATCCTGGGAAGGACCTGGTCCTAGCCTACTTTATTATCTAAGCCTCTTGCGTGCTTGCGCACTGTCACAGCTGTATGTCTGGTCTGCCCTTTGTCTGGTTCATCTGGTTGCCGAGGCTGCGAGCCTGTAGAAATGCCCACTGCCATGGAGATGGAAGAGCCCAAATCCCTGCTCCAATTCTGGCCAGCGTGGCTTCCCCCCACATGACTGCTTTACCCTAGGAGTTACGTTGGTCTCGGTCGGGAACTAGCCAATTCCTCAGTAACAATAATGGACCTTATTCCCAATGAATGGGGACATTACTGGCGCCGCCTCCATCAAATTGATGAACAATGGGAAGATAGTGACAGCGACAGTGTTGCAAATTGTATGGACACCTTTGACATTTCTAATGCTAATTATTCAGGTCCGAGTTTCCCAATAAATTGGTGATGTCATTGAATCAATAGTTCATTTTAATTAAAAGAGTAACAAATATCAATAATTTCATTTTACCTTTATTAATTTCTCCTCTGAAATTCATCCTTTAATTTTGTATACCCAAATATCTGACCTATAATATATTCCTTCTTAAGAAAGTTAAGTTTGAACACATTGCCTTTCTCACTAAGGTACTTCTTTTAATCTCATTTCTGATGCTGAGACATTCCTTTATCATTTATTTTAAAAGCCTTTTCTTTACTTTGAAGGGTTATATATTCTAAAATCATTTATTGCAAGTTTTCATTTTATTCCAAATTGCATAATAATTTAATTGTGTATATGGCTATAATGAGAAGTATATATAAGTTTTTTTCCTTCAGTTTTATTTTTGCTGTAAAGTTTTTCAGTTTTTAAATATGTATCATAACTACAGAACTTCTTTTTTTGTTTTAATATTTAGCAAACTCAATTTTTTCAGAGCCTTCTGATTGTAGTTTAGTTTTGACCATTAATTATTAAATTATATTTGTCATGATTACTTCAGATATCTTTTCTGCTCTACTCTTTTTCCTTCTCACCTTCTACTTGTTTGTGCATTTAATATAACTTTGAAAATTACCTGCAGTTTTTTGTTTGATTGGTTTGTAGTTTTGGTGCCATACTTGGCAGTTCCCAAGGCAGACTCCTGGCTCTGTGTTCAGGGATCACTCCTGGCAGCCTTAGGTATATAGTAAAATGTCCTAATCTCTGTACTATCTCTCTGGCCTGAAAAAATGATCTATAGTTTTTAGATATTTTGTCTTGATTTTTGTATAACATTGTTTTTCAGTTTTTGTAATTCTATTGCTATTTCATCACAGTCATTATCTTTCAGTGGTGTCAGACTATTGACAAGAATATTAAAAATTAAGGCCATTATTTTTGCTACTTTGTGTTTTGCTACTTTTTATGGTTTATATCTCTGCTAATGTCTATAATTCTTGGGAATTTTCTTGGGAATTCTTGAGAATTATTTTAGACCTCTGATGATAGCATTAATTAATTGATGACTCTAGCAATTATCACAATAATTTTAATATGGGTCATATTTTAATCTGTTATGATTGTCTTTCAGACATTTTTTTAACCTGTTTCTCAGATTATCTTATAATTTTTATTGATGATAGCTGTAAGTTCTCTGCAGTGTCCCTGACAGCATTGGGATTAGAGGAAGTTCCCAGCTGCATCTATGGCCAATGACTGCTCCCCCTGACTGATGATAAAGGAACAAGTCAACAGACTAATTATGGTCTTCTTTTAATCTGTCTTCTCATTTTTACTCCTTACTCCACCTCACTCTGGTACCTCTCTGTCTCCCACAGTTTCTCCAGAAAACAGGCCCACTGGAATTCCTCCCAGCAGGCTCTCTAGCAGGCCCCACTCTTTCTGTTCTCTCTCTCCCAGCAAACTATGTCTCTGTCTCTCTTCAGACAACTCTCTCCAACAAACACTCTCTAGCTTTCTCCAACCAACTTCTCTCCCCAAGGCAAGCCCAGGCTCTTTTTTTTTATAGCTTCCCTATCAGGCTCAGAATCCTGACCTCACTTTTAACAGTTTTCTTAACTGTCACCTTACAGACAGGGGTGACTGTCACCTTACAGACGGTTATCCAACAGATTATTTATAGTTGGAAATACAGGTCTTGATACACAGTGATACAGTGATTATTTAACATTCATCTGACATTATCTTAAATGTCAGTTATAGCTATAGCTACTAAACTTGTTTTTAAAGTTTTCCCATTTTCTTTCTCCCCTCCTGCCTTGAGGTTTAGAAAGAATGGACCTTAGAAAGAACATGCATCTTTCAATTCTTCTCACTATCATCATACTTAGGATATTTTTATGTGATATCAGAAAGAGGGGAGAGATCTATAATCTTCTTCTAGGGCCGCCTTGGTGTTTCTCATAACTTCCATTCTGTAATGCAATGCAACGACTTAAGGGTATGATGCTTCTGGGGTCTAATAGTACTAAGGTTCAAATGGGTTATTTATGTGGTACTTGAGGGATATATAAGCTACACCAGAGTGGTCTGGGGCCCTTAGAATTGCATTCAAGTGTATTTAGGAAATTTGCGAATAATAGCAATTGAATCAAGATCAAGTACATTCAAGGCTAGTCTCTTAATCTCTGTGCTAACTCCTTTATATGTTATCCTATTTAAAAATCTCTTCCTTTAAAATAGACATATTTGAGTGTACCAAAAAACATCATTGTTTCACCACCCTAGTGGCCCGCCGCGGCAAGCGGCCACGCGACCTGGGCTCGAACCGGCTTTGCTGGTCCTCTGGTCGTGGGACATTTTCCCAGCGTCTGGACAACGAAAATGGTGGCTAGTGTGGTGGACGAGTCCCATCCGGCTGCTTCCGGGACCCCCGGAGGCGACGGGCCCACTCCCAAAGCCCATCTGCCCTCCTCGGGGTTCCATAGTCAGCTGAGGCCCTGCGCGAGCCAGGCTCCCGCCTCCCGAGCCGTCTGCAAGACTCTGGATGCCGGGCCCGGTACACTGCATTCTGCGAACAGCAGGAGGGTTTGCTGAGAGGGAGATATACAGAGGAAGGAGATGACATATAGAGCCCGCCGGGTGGTTGGGATTCGGGGGGGGAGGGAGACAGGACGTTGGTGATGGGAGATGGGTTCGGGTGGAGGGTGCATCTTGGAACCCTATGGAGCCAGGACTCCACATGAGCATCCTTCAATTAAAAAAAAAGGAGAAAAGGTGGAATAAATAAATAAATAAATAAATAAATATCTGCAGGGCTAGCCACAATGTGTAAAAAAGAAGAGGGAGAGAGATGCAGAGATAGAGAGAAAGAGAGGAAGCAGGGCTACCTGCTATTAAGGCAGCCTGGGGGTGAGTGGGAGGGGGTGGGGTACATTGGTGGTGGAAATGGGGTACTGGTGGAGGGATGGGTGCTGGAATACTGTATTACCAAGAACCAATTGCACCTTTGTAATTGTATGTCTCACGGTGGTATAATAAAGAATAAAAAAAAAAAAAAATAGACATATTTGAGTAAGGTCTCAAAAAATAGCTTTTCCCTTTCTCAGTTCATAGCTTAGTTTTCTCCCTTTCTTCATCATATAACTTCTTTGGTATAGCAGCTTTCTCATTAATTTTAAAGAATTTTTTCCTATATTGATTATTATTTTTTGTTTATCTGCTTATGTAGAACAGAACATTATCAAGGGTGGAGTTGAGGGAATTTTTTTATGCCTGATATAATAAGGTTACAATAAAACAAACCTAAGGTAAAACTTCCGGTAAAAATCTTACTTCTAAACGGTACACTCTTACCCCTTTGTTTAAAAGAATGGTTTTGTGTATTTTCCCATTTGTATTCTTCCCCTCCAGCTTCCAAATTCTGGATGCAGTTTTCTCAGTTCCTCATTATAAGAACCCAATAAGTTTCCTTGAAAGTGAGGGGGAATCTCAATTATCTGTAGCATTTGGAATTCACTTGCTCTTTCTGCATTCAGTCTCCAGAAATCTATCAAAAGTCACTTATTCAGCAAGAACTTCTACTGATTCATAGGGCTAAGGTTCTTCTGCCTTGTATGAGAAAGAGAGCAGGAAAAAGAAAAAAATATATATGTATATATACTAAGCAATAAAATATTTCTCATTCACTTTTCACTTTTTTGTTTCAGCTTGTAGCACTATAGAATTTCAGGGGTATAGGTAACAGTATGTGAATATCTATAGGAGTCACATACTCATCACTATATGTCCAACCACATCAACTATCAAAAAGATGCCCATGCCTGTTCCTCCGCCCACTCCTTTCCTCTAAAAAACTCTATTGTTTTCTCTAAAATAACAGCAGAGTTTTTATATATTAGTAATTTTCACATGTGTCCTGATTCAGGAGTAAAATGGTGAAAGAGATAGCACTGTACATTTTTGGAGATGGCAAAAAATATGTGAGTTATAAACTTACCAATTATCATTACAAAAATTTTTATCCTGACAGCATAGTGTATTCATTATGTTTACATTAAACACACAATATCAATCAATGATATACACAGCATCAATTTAGCTAAGTATTAGATCAAAAGCTATTGACATCTTGAAAATATTTTCAAATAGTTGATTTGCCTTTAAAAATAGTGATTAAAAATAACTTGTTTAAATTAGTGTTAGTACACATAAACTAAAATACATATTGATTAGATCTCAAAATACATATTCTAAAGATTGCAAAGAATAATTTTAAGATATTTTTTCTCTTTGGGATGTACATAATTTTCAGTAAAATTTATAAATATTAATGCTTTCTAAAACATAAATTAACTTATTGTAGGAAGAAAGCAAGTTTCTAAGTTATTGAAAAGATCAGATGTTTTGGAAAATAAAATTTTTTAGTTTGGGTGAGGGAGGAACTTCTTAGTTTTAAATAACTGCTGTGTGAGACTATCAGAATGTTGGATTGTGAAATGCTGATAAATCTTTTTTCTTTTACAAGAAACTGGAAACCCATACTTATCCTGATTTTTAATGTTGGCTCAATTCTCAGGAATATTAATTATGATTTAGGAAAGCAAACATTTCAACAGGCACAACCCACCATCTTATCACTAAAATGAGAGTCCACAACAACAATAATCACGTTATCCTGCTTTAGAAAATCTGCTCAGAACCTACCTGCCTGCAATTTTCCAGGCAAGATTGTAAACAAGATTTACAATTATTGTAAATCTTCTCAGTCAAAATTTACAGTCTCCCAGTACTGTCCCTGCAGTACCTGAATAAGCCTATCACCATCGAGGAAATTGATACAGTAATAAAAAGTCTGCCCAAACACAAAAGCCCAGGTCCAGATGGATTCATTAGTAAATTCTCCCAAGCTTTTAAGGAGGACCTATTTCAGTCCTTTTCAAGCTCTTCCCGGGAAATAGGAGAAACAGAAACGCTCCCAAACAGTTTATATGAGGCACACATCACCCCCACACCCAAAGCAGGGAAGAGATAAAACACTGAAAGAAAACTATAAACCGATCTCCCTGATGAACACAGATGCTAAGATCTTCAACAAAATACTAGCAAACAGAATACAAAGACTCATCAGAAAGATTATACATCATGACCAAGTAGGATTCATCCCGGGAATGCAAGGATGGTTCAACATTCGCAAGTCAATCAACATAATACATCATATCAATAAGAGAAAAAATTAAAAAATGTGATCATATCAATAGATGCAGAGAAAGAATTTGACAAGATCCAGCACCCATTAATGATTAAAACCCTACAAAAAATGGGAATTGAAGGAACCTTCCTCAAGATAGTCAAAACTATCTACCAAAAGCCCACAACTAATATCATTCTCAATGGGGAAAATAAAAGCCTGCTCCCTAAGAACAGGGACAAGACAAGGTTGCCCCCTTTCACCTCTTTTATTCAATATAGTACTGGAAGTACTTGCCATAGCAGTCAGAAAAGAAAATGACATTAAAGGCATCCAGATAGGCAAGGAAGAAGTCAAGCTATCACTATTCGCAGATGACTCAATATTATACCTAGAGAACACTAAAATCTCTACCAAAAAACTCCTAGAAACAATAGATGCTTATAGTAGAGTGGCAGGGTACAAAAATCAATACCCAAAAAGTCAGTGGTTTTCTTATATACAAATAACGAAAGAGAAAAAAAGGGATATTAAGAACACGGTCCCGTTCACAATTGTACCACAGAAAATTAAATACCTAGGAATCAGTTTAAAGAAAAACGTAAAGGACGTCTACAAAAAGAACTACAAAACATTACTTCAAGAAATAAAAGAGGACACAACGAAGTGGACACACATTCCCTGCTCATGGATCGGGAGAAACAATGTTGTCAAAATTATAATACTCCCAAATTCAATGCCATCCCTCTAACGATACCCATGACATTCTTCAAACAAATTGACCTAACTCTTCTGAAATTTGTTTGGAATAATAAACCCTCATGGATAGCTAAATAAATCCCTGGGAAAAAGATGAGAGACATCATCTTTCCCAACTTCAAACTCTACTACAAGGCAGTGGTAATTAAAACAGTATGGTGTTGTAATAAAAATAGATCTGTGAACCTATGGAATAGATTGAGTATCCTGACAACCAGCCTCAAATACATGAACAATTAATTAATCTTCGATAAAGGGGCAAAAAAGTATGAAATGGAGAAAGAGAGTCTCTTCAACAAGTGGTGTTGGGAAAACTAGGCAGCTAGATGTAAAAGAAATGAATTTAGACCACTGTCTATCACCATGCACAAAAATCAGATCAAAATGGATTAAAGATCTCAATATCAGACCCGAATCCATAAGGTACTTTGAAGAAAATATAGGAAAAACCCTTCACAAAATTGAAGCTAAAGGCATCTTCAAAGGAGAAACACCACGAACAAAACAACTAGAAGAAAAGATAAACATATGGGACTATATGAAGCTAAAAATCTTCTGCACCTCAAAAGAAACAGTGACCAAGATATAAAGAGAGTTCACAGAATTGGAAAGAATACTCACCCAATACCCATCTGATAAGGGCTTAATATCCAGGATATATCAGGCACTAGTAGAACTTTACAAGAAGAAAACAACCAAACCCATCAAAAAATGGGGAGAAGAAATGAACAAAACTTCAGCAAGGAAGAAGTTCGAATGGACAAAAGACTTATGAAAAAATGTTTATCAGCATTAATCATCATAGAGATGTAAATCAATACAACAATGATATATCATTTCACACCACAGAGACTGGCACATATCCAAAAGAGCAAGAACAACAGTGCTGGTGTGGATGCATGGAAAAGGGGACTCTCATCCTTTGTAGGTGGGAATGTCGACTGGTACAATCTTTCTAGAAAACAATATGGACATTCCTACAAAGATTCGAAATTGAGCTCCCTTTTGACCCAGCCATACCACTCCTGGGAATATACCCTGGGAAGCCAAAAACACACAGCAGAAACACCATCTGCATTTTTATTTTTATAGCAGCACTATTCACAATAGCCAGACCCTGGAAACAACCAGTATGCCTGAGAACTGATGACTGGATAAAGAAACTTTGGTGCATCTACACAATGGAATACTATGCAGCTATTAGAAAAATTAAGTTATGAAATTTGCCTATAAATGAATGGACATGGAAAGGATCATGTTGAGTGAAATTAGTCAGAAGGAAGGAGAGATATAGAATGACTGCAATGACTGCATTTATTTGCATGATATATATACATATATATGTATATATATATATATATATATATACATATATATATTATGACACCAAAATCCAATGTCAGGTAAAACGTGGACCAGGAGGCCTTAACAAAAGTGGAAATGACCGCAAATGTGCGGGAGTCAGAGGTTAGGTAAGACAGAGAAGGGAACATGTGTGAATAAATGTCGAAAGGGCATTCATCTGTGACATATAAGAAAAAATTGTTTGAGACTAATATCCAAGAGAAAACAGGGGCCAGGAAGACTTGTAAATGGCTGGAATCTATCACAAGTGTTTTGTGGGCAAAGAGTCAGTAAGATAGATAAGGGACCAGTATAACAATAAGGGTTCAAAGTATTGAAAGTAGGTAAATGTTGAAATGTAAGTAAAGAATTATACATGTTAAACCTTAGTGCAATCCACAATGTGTGGGAGAAGGAGGAGAGAGAGAGAGAGGGAGAGAGAGAGGAGATAAAGAACCTGCCATTTAGGCAGGATGTGGGAGGGGGAGGGATTTGGGGACATGGGTGGTGGTTGAGGGGCACTGGTGGAGGGGCGGGCTGCTTGAACACTTTGTGACCGAAACCCCCAAGCATGAACAACGTTGTAATTGTATATCTCACGGTGGTATAATACAATGTTAAAAATAAATAAATACAAAAAAAAAGAAAATAAAAAGAGAGAGAGAGACAGAGACAGACAGAGATAGAGACATAGAGTCAAGGAGAAGCAGAGAGAGACAGAGAGAGAGAAACAGACGGAAGAAAAGGGCCTGCCAAAGAGGCAGACTGGGGTGCGGGGGGTAGGGAACGGTGAGTGGGAAACTGGGGACACTAGAGTTGGGAAATATGCACTGGGGAGGGACAGGTGTTGGAACACTGTATAACTAAAACCCAATCATGAACAACTTTGTAATGCTTCATGATTATTGAATAAGAAAATGAAATAAAATTTAAAAAAATAATGAAGACATAAATGTGATTAACAGTTCTGCAATTCCTGGTATGTTAACAAAAATAGTGACATAATATTAGATTTTATATTTTTAAAATCACCTGAATTTACTAAAAAAGTATTGAGGCAACAAGAAACATAGCTTAAAGACAGATACATAGCTGCTCTTTGACAATCTTGACTACTAAAACAAGATTTTATAAAATGCCCTTTAAATTACTATAATGAAATATGCTTAAACTCAGACAGATGGAAAATAATTTTTCTGATATTAATAGAATTATCCTGTATGATTCAACATAAATGACATCTTTCTCTAAGTTGTACTCAAATGGTTAATTTAACATCCTGTGAATGATTTTATATTGACCTTCAATTAGACAATGATTTTTATTGATTTCTTCATCACATAATAAAAATTTCTTGAATACACATCCTAACTTGTGTTTGCCTTTCCACTGAGCTATATTAAAAAAAAAACTAACAAACATAAGGAACACAAAAGATTAGATACAGTATAAGAACTAAATTTTCTTGTTCAGAGGGTTATTTTCAAGAGAGTTTTTTTAAATTTGCAAAATAAGCAAATTTATTAAATGGAACTAACAGCAGCATATTAGGTTTGCTAACTACAGGTAGAAATCATTTATATAAGCTAATGTCTCCAAGAATTCATAGGCAATAAAATCTGACAAGCTCTAAACATTAATGGAGCAAGTTCCTAAAACATAACCATGTTGGGCCAATTCTTTGACCAGACAATGACAATATTACTAGAGTAACAATATTTATTTTACAAAGTGCTACGTGCTTTAAAATATATTTTCATGTATTAGCTTTTTTAATAAATGCAACTCTTTTAACGAGTTAAGGATAAAAGCCGATATTCATTTTTAGTTAGCTAAAAAAACTAACTAAAAAATGAAACCAAGCTCATCGAGGTTTGTAGGGAGTACAAGATGCCGCTCTGTCTCACGTTCATTTTTTTTACAGAAAGCCTTTGATTCTGTGGAGACTGAAGCAGTCATCGAAGGCCCTAGCCAAACAGGGTGTTCCAACCCAATACATCAAGATCTTTCGTGAGCTGTATTACGTTTCACCACCAGGATCTCACCATTCTACAAAGAAGTGATCATTAATGTGAAAAGAGGGGTTCGACAGGGTGATACCATCTCACCAAAACTCTTCAGCGCCACCCTCGAGAACATCATGCAACAATTAGAATGGGAAGGAATGGGAGTGAAGATAGATGGTCGGCAACTACACCACCTCCGCTCGCTGATGACATCGTTCTAATAACACCAAACATTAGCCAAGCGGCACAAATGCTGGCTGACTTTGACCAAGAATGTGGAAAGATAGGTCTACAGCTGAATCTAAAGAAAACAATGTTTATGAAGGATGAACTAGTTCCAGGGGCCCCATTCACTCTCAATGGAAAAAAAAAAACATCTCTGAATGCAGCAGTTATGTGTACCTAGGTCGAGAAATCAACATGATGAACGACCTAAAACCTGAGCTGCACAGGAGAAAGAGAGCGGCATGGAATGCCTTCAAAGGCATCGAAGAAATAGCTAAAAGGACACAGAACCTCCGGCTCTGGGCACATCTCTTTGACTCCACCGTTCTCCCTGCATTAACATACGCCTCAGAGACCTGGGCCCTACGAAAGCAGGATGAGAATGCTATTCGGGTCTCCCAGAGAGGAATCGAAAGAGCCATGCTTGGAATATCACGCCTCACTCAAGTGAGAGAAGGAATCCGGAGTTCTGACCTTCATCGCTATTCCAGAATCAGGGACGCTGTCTCGTTGGCCAAGGCATCGAAAATCAGATGGCTTGAGTGTCGCCAGGTGTGACCCAAAAAGAAAAAAAAAAAGAAAAAAGAAAATCAGATGGGCTGGGCATGTAATGCGACTTGGAGACAACTGCTGGACTAGAGCCATAACCGAGTGGATACCAGGGGATGTCAAAAGATCACGTGGCTGCCCACTTACAAGATGGTCAGACTTCCTTGTCAAGACCCTGAAGGAACGGTTTGAGGCTCTTCATATTCCTGAATCAACCAGATGCCATTGGGCTACACTGGCACGTGATAGGGTCCAATGGAAATGTTACTGGCACCGTTCGAGCAAATCGATGAATAATGGGATTCAAGTGATCAAGTGATTCATTTTTAGAATAGGAAATCTTTGTTAGGAAAAAAAATAATCTGTGACTTGCCAAATTTTAACTGTTATTAAGCAGTAGCATCAAAGCTAAATTAAAACTTTCATGAAAATACATTTCTCTAGAGTTATTCACCTAATATACCCTTTAAATAACCAAAGATTAAGAGTAGACTGTACAGCAGGTAGAGCTCTTGACTTGCATGTGTTTGACCCAGGTTCTATTTCTGGTATCCCTTATGGTCCCCAAAGCACTGATAGGAGTGATGCCTGGCTGTAGAGACAAAAAGCAAATACCTAACACTGTTGGGTGGTCCCTCTACCCCCAAACAGAGATGGTGTACATAAGTATATATATATTATATATGTATATATAATATATAGCTATATATAACTATATAGTTATATATATAAAACTAAACAAAATTATATATACATATATAACTTAAACAAAGTTTTATACATACATATGAGTCTATATAGAAATATATATAAATATACATTTATATACCTGCCGCTCAAGGTGTTGCGGGTGTGGCTGTGGTGTTCAGCTGTGTCAGCAGGTGGCAGACGGGTGACAGGCCTGTCTACACCCCCCCAAGGGCTCTGCCCTGTGGGCCCTGGATGGTTGATGGTCTAGCATAGAAAAAGACTGGGCCCCCTGGGATGAATGCAGTGTCACGGCACAGCCTGGCAAGCTACCCATGGTGTATTCGATATGCCAAAACAGTAACAATGATGGACCTCATTCCCAACAAATGGAGTCGTTACTGGAGTCTGCTCGAGCAAATCAATAAACAATGGGAAGACAGGTGATACAGGCGATATTTATATTTATAAATGTATATAAAATAAATATATATATATACAAATATATATTTATGAGTCTCTGAATCATGGTTGGTGAATGAACACCTTAACAATGGCTTCTGATCTATTTTGAGGTTTATTTATTTGTCTCTGAAATATGGCCAATAAGTGTGCTGTTATGACTGAGCCAGAGGCAGTCTGAGAGTGTGGCTCCCATATATCTAATTGGTGGTTTAATTTCTTGGAAACTTGGTTCTGAGTTGTTGGAGTCTGGCTAGAGGCACAGTGGTAATTTTGGTGTGTGAGGATGCCCTCAGACTGCTGGTAGACTTGTTTTGCTGGTCCAAGTTGATCTGCTGGGCCCCAGAAGCGACGGCTATTGCATCCTGGGACAGGGACCAGAGACAGGGTTGCTCACATTTCATGATTGGGCACTCTGGGTGGGCTAGAACCACCAGTCAAGAAGAGCCTGACCATGGGGAACACTTCATCCCAGGAATCCAGACAGTTGGTGCTCAGGGACATTCTTCCATAGTATGCTGTGGGCAGCACAGACTGCTCCAGGAAAGAAATGGTGGTGGTGCCGCCATAGCTGGGACCCCATGGTGGGAACCCAGAGTTCCTCCTAAGCTCTGGGACCTCAACAACTACACTCCACAATAGTGCTGAATTGGACTCAAAAATCCCTATTCAAATGCATTGAAATCCTGTTGCCACGATAACCCTGAAAGCTGGGGGAGGGGGGGAGGGGGTCTCTACTATCTGGAGGTCATGTTGCCACCATCCTTAAGTCACCCACTCCAGTTGGTGTTTCATAGTGGGTGACCTGCCCAGTTTCATTTAGTTTCACTCTCCCTGAGCCAGGATAGCCCTGGGGTACCCACAGTTCACTCACTCAGAACATTTGTGGCCCCGTTGGCTGTTCAGAGCACTGAGAGCTGCTCTCCCTCTGCCAGCTCTGGTACTTGCTCCTGCACTACTGACATCTTGCCCAGAACTTCTTTTCTGTTGATTATTACCTTAGTATTATGCTAAGTTGCTTCATCAAAAGATTATGAAAAGAATACACTTATTTTCTTATGAGATGCAAGCAGATTATAGACACAACCATACTACTTCTGTTTTATTATTTTTTTAAACATTTTATTATACCACCGTGAGATATACAATTACAATATTGTTCATGTTTGGAGGTTTCGGTCACACAGTGTGTCAGCACCCCACCCTCCACCAGTGCCCATTTCCCACCCCAATGAACGCAGTTCCCTCCCCCTTCCCATAGCCTGCCTAAATGGCAGGTTCTTTATTCCTGTTTTAGTCTCTCATCTTATCAGAAAAATTTATAATAATTTCTAATAATAGAATAAGATCTTTCCTGTGCTTATTGATCTTGCGTAGATTCACTTCTGTGTTACATCATGTATAGTCTTGATACAAATTATATGCTATTTGTGTAACAAAAAATCCTACATACCATATTATTATGAGACTATTACTCAGGAAAAGTTTCTGATAACTAAAATTCCCTTTTCATATGGCATAGTGTATAAATCACCCAAGCTTTATTTCCATAGTGCCCTGAAGGAGAAACCTGTGTTTAAAAAAGAAAGTCCTCTAATACATTAATTATTTGGTTTAATATAAAAAATAAGCCAGCATGGAAAAAAAATAAGTCTACTAAATTGTATCTAGAAAGAATTATATTGTTTCAATAAATTGAAATTTTATTATTTATATAGCATGTTATTATTTAATATTAATATTAAATACTATTATTTCATTGCATTATTTATATAGCATTTTACAAATTTAAGGTGTACATATTTATTGCTATTATAATATAATGGCATTACACAATTAGTTCAAACCTCTATCACATCATAAAACACCACCAAGGTCAATGAGTGGAAATAATAACACAGAAGATTAACCAGCACTAACTAGCCCAGTACATCTTCAGACAGTGACTTTAATAAGAGTTGTGCGATATAGCATCTATCACAAAATTGCCTTTTGTGATATGTTTTTGATAATTCCATTTGCCTTTGGGTTGTAACAACCCATATGAAGGATATTTGTTTGTGCCTGCTAAGCTAGCAGGCCTGGGAAGTTGGTGGGAAACTGGGGACAGTGGTGGAGAGAAGGTCACACTGGTAGTGGGATTGGTCTTGGAATACTGAATGTCTGAGATAAATGTATTTTGATCAACTTGGTAAATCACAGTGCTATAAACTTTTAATGCTTTTTTCTTTTTAAAGAAAATTGAATTTTTTACCAGCTATATATTACGTGCCTTTAAAGAGATGACCATACAGTGAAATCATATATCCTCTATTATTAATATACACTATCATTCTCTAGAAAAATTATTAGTGTATTTTAAATATTAGCTACTCTCCAGTCTTTGTGGTACTAGATTATAAATTTTTGGATATGATTTTTATGTAATGATGTACTTTTTACTTATATTTATGTATGTATTTCATCTGATGATATTTGTCAAAAGACTAACACTTGCCAGGAATATAATGTGAAACGAGCTTACTTGTCAAATTTTCCCAATCTTTATGATCTGTGACAAACAAGATTTTCCTACCCTTTTGAAACTTAAGGGATTTCTTGAATTCTTCAGATGCAGGTGCATTTCCCTGTTCTCCAGATTTGAGGTGATAAAATCTAGGCCAAGACTTATAATTAAGCTTACTGTCTTGTCAGTTCCATGTTTCATATAATTTAGTATTGTGAGTCACAGCAAACGCATTCTAAAATTACTTATATTGTCTAATTGCATTTGTTGCAAATAGCAAAACTTATACTTAATGACCATTCTTAATTTTTTTTCACATTCTAATCACTACCAGATCCCTTTCACCAACTACAACCTCTATTTGCCTGACATTCACAGGGCAGGATTATTGACACAACATCACACGAGAGAACAGGATCTCCAATGCTTCATCACATGTTAAGATGAATATTTGTTAAAAACAATTACACTTCCCTTTATGATAACTATTTTTCATGCTCGGAATAAGCTTCTTAGTTCAGGGGTCAGATAGATTTTAGAGGGATTAATGAACTTGCCTTGCGGACAGTCAACACTTGTACCTCTTTCAGCGTCACACATGGGCATATGGTCCCCGAGCATTACTAGGTGTGATCCTTGAGCACAGACCCTGCAGTAAGTCCTGAGTATCACCTGTTGCTGTCTATTTCTTTCTACTCAAAAAAATAAAAATATATTCCTAGTTGAGATTTCATTTATAAGGCACAATGTCAGAAGGCACAATGAAACAATTAAATCTAACCAAATAAAACAGATGTATTTCTAGAATAATATCAAAAGATGTAAATAATTTAAAGACATGTAAATTCTATAAAAAGGAGAATTTCTCATTAGATATTTCCGATGCTATTTTAATATGAAATGTACTCATTTTGTAATAGTTTGAAATTTTCCTATTTTTTTGTATTGCATAATTGTGATTTTGTTATCATTTTGGATGGATTATGTTCTGAAATGTTTTATATTTTTAAATAGCAACTATTCAGACTGTTCATTCCAAATGAGCTAATCTATTAAGTCAAAGTAAATTTTTCGTCTGATTCTATAACATAAAATTCATATTATAGACATTTGAAAATATGCATTTTTGATTACTTTCTAATATCTTTTTGAAAATTAATTATATTTTTGTAATCATCCTAAATTCAATCTACAACGATAGATTTAGTTTGTTTTAAAATATATGAAAATATATTTCTAAGAAAGATGGAGAACATTATTGCTTACAAAAGCAGTACAAAAGGAAAATCATTTCATACATAGAGATTTGTCGTTTTGTCCTAAGTGTCTATCTTTGTTTGTATTTAGCCACTGCAGTAGTCGTGGCAGAAATTTCTAGATCTTACATATAAAACAATTTTAATATTTGTTCTTTTACTCAGTAAGCATATACTGATCTCCAGCTAGATGTATAGCATAGCTTTTAGATTCTATACTTTGTAAATACATTTCCTATGCCTATCTATACTTATTTCATTGCCTATATAAATGTCATATATTGATATTTATTTGCAGCAAATTAGTTCTAATAATTTATTGCAATGTATTGATTTTATAAGCTTTTCTGTATGTATTTTCACTGTTATTTGGAGACATAATTTGGGGATTTTAATTAGTAATAAAATTGGCTACTAGTCTGAGCCTTCACCAGGAAACTTATAATTTATTATTTTTCTTCTAGAGTATAGAAAGTCTGTTTTCTTTCAGAGGTCTCAAACATTGAAGCAGACGATAGATGACAATATTTAATAAGATGTGACTCCAAATTACAATAAAGATCACAAATGACTTAACAGAATGAAACTTATAAACCATCATAAATGAGAACAAATTGCATTACTTTCTGAGGAACAGTACGTTTATGCTATTCTCTATTGAGGACATTGGTAATTAATTTCAGGTGAGAAAATACACAAATTTTTGTGAATGTCTTTTACCTTCAGAGTTATATAGAGAGTTATATAGAAAGTTATATAGAGAGTTATACAGAAAGAAACAAAAAAAGATGAAGATTTGTTTACTTGAGTTATTTTAGTAGCATTTAGGACTTTAGTCTTATCATGTAATACCTAATAATCAAATGAATATATATCCTATCTTAATTACAATATTAATTTTTGGGTAAAATTACAATGAATATAATTTTTAAATCCATGATGAACATGTTATAAATATGCATATTTTATCATTTTAGAAAACGTGTCATATACATCTAATACATAGATTTTAAGAGTTGACTGTATTTGAAAAATGAAAATGTAACTCAGGGGCCAGAGCGATACTATAGCAGGTAGGACATTTGACTTGCTTGAGGCTGACCTGGTTTAGATCTCAGGAAGTCCATGTGATCTCCCAGCAATGGCAAGAGTAATTCCTGATTGTAGAGCCAGAGTGACTCCTAAGAATTGTCTGAGAAATGACTCCAAAAGCTAAATAAATAAACAAACAAACAAATAAATAAATAACACTAGTCAATTAGCCCTTGCCAAAGTGAAAACAATAATATGATAGCAAGGAGCAGAATAAATTTGAAAATTATAAATTTGATAATTTATTATCTTTTATGGAATAAGAAACCAAAATTTTCAATACACCTTAAATAATATTATTAGTTGGTTCAAATTCCTTTATATAACACGATTTTAAAAAATTGGCTCTTCATAAACTTTGAGGCCACAAAAACTCTGTTAAATGACTTCAATGCTACAAATAATGTCTAGGTATTGTTATTTAAATTGACCATATTTTCAATTTTTTCTTTATTTTATACCCTCCTCTCTCTTTCCCTTTGTTGTTGTTATGATGACCAGATGTTAAGATCTGTTGGTATGATGCTATAAGAGCACTATTGCCCAACAGGGACTGTATCATGATAATGTTCACAGAGTATCAGATGTTCACAAACTTAGCCATGTGCTCATAAAGCTGGTGGCAGTGAGTGAACACAAGAGTCTGACACCTCCAAATTCCACAGTACTGAAATAGCCAGAGTAACACACCAACATAGGTGAGAAAATAACATTGCAGACAACTACACTCAACAAACAAAAACAACAGCATAAAAGACTCAACTAAGGACGAACAGATTTATAAATCCTGGAAGTCTTAACAATCCTGTGGTGACATATAATGATTTTCACAAAAGATCTCTGATCACCAGGAGGTAAGTCCCTAAAACAAGCAATACAATAAGCACTAATAATTAGTATTTATGTGATGTAAAATGCCAGTACTTTAAGAGACATGGAATATTTGAATTTTCAACTTTAACTGAATATTATTGTTGTTGCTATGTTGTTGTTGAGAGTCTCTCAGACATGGGGCAGAGCTGTTCCTTGCTCTCCCTGTGCACAGCCATTCATGAGGCAGTTGGGAGGCATGGTGGGTTCTAGCCCTGGCCCACCACCTCGGCAGAGCCTCACAACAAGCCAGACCACCACCCTCACTCCACGGGCGCCGCCATTTTCCACATTTGGACTTCCCTCTCGTCAGAAATCCACCCAGCAGACCAGCCCATCACAGCCCGGATCATCGACACCCACCCTGCAGCAGCTTTTTTCTCAATCCGGCCCAGGTATGCTGGTCCAGAGTCTCTCGACATGGGGCAGAGCTGTTCCTTGCTCTCCCTGTGCACAGCCATTCATGAGGCAGTCAGGGAGGCATGGCGGGTTCTAGCCCTGGCCCACCACCTCAGGCAGAGCCTCACAACAAGCCAGACCACCACCCTCACTCCACGGGCGCCACCATTTTCCACATTTGGACTTCCCTCTCATCAGAACACCACCCAGCAGACCAGCCCATCACAGCCCAGATAACCGACACCCACCCTGCAGCAGCTTTATTCCTCAATCCGCCCAGGCCCAGAGCCTCACAACAAGCCAGACCACCACCCTCACTCCACGGCGCCGCCATTTTCCACATTTGGACTTCCCTCTCATCAGAACTCCACCCAGCGACCAGTCCATCACAGCTGGATCACTGACACCCGCCCTGCAGCAGCTTTTTTCCTCAACCGCCGAACTCCACCCGAGACCAGCCCACACAGCCTGGATCACGACACCCACCCCTGCAGCAGCTTTTTCCAACCGTCCCCGAGCCTCACAACAAGCCAGACCACCACCCTCACTCCCAGGCACCGCCATTTTCCACATTTGGACTTCCCCTCGGAACTCCACCCGCAGACCAGCCCAACAGCCCGGACACGACACCCACCTTGGCAGCTTTTTCCTCAACCGCCCAGGTATCTGGTCCAGTCCGACATGAGGCAGAGCTGTTCCGCCCCTGTACAGCCGTCATGAGGCAGTCGGGAGGCAGGCGGGTTCAGCCCTGGCCCACCACCCGGCAGAGCCTCACAACAAGCCAGACCACCACCCTCACTCCCACGGGGCCGCCATTTTCCGCATTTGGACTTCCCTCTCATCAGAACTCCACCCAGCAGACCAGCCCATCACAGCCCGGATCATCGACACCCACCCTGCAGCAGCTCTTTCCTCAATCCGCCCCAGAACTCCACCCAGCAGACCAGCTCATCACAGCCTGGATCACCGACACCCACCCTGCAGCAGCTTTTTCCTCAATCCGCCCAGAACTCCACCCAGCAGACCAGCCCATCACAGCCCGGATCACCGACACCACCCTGCAGCAGCTTTTTCCCTCAATACGGCCCAGGCACCGCCATTTTCCACTTTTGGACTTCCCTCTCATCAGAACTCCACCCAGCAGACCAGCCCATCACAGCCTGGCTCCGGTTCATCAATAAATGCTTTATTTGGAAAGTGTTTAAAATAGTTTGCCTCCCACTTGGCAAGCATGGCAAGCTTCTCGTGTTGTATTTGATATGCCAAATTCCAGTAACAATTACATTAGGTCATTCCCATGACCTAATATAATGGTTTGAGGCTCTTTATATTCCTGTAGCAAGCCGATGCCCCTGGCTCTACTGGCATGAGACATGACATATGGAGATATTACTGGTGCCAGCTCTAGCAAATAGATGATCAACAGGAAGATCGTGATCGTGATTGTTGTTGTTGCTGTTGTTACCTGGGAAGAAGAAATTTATAATAGAAAAATTTATCCTCTGCCTTCTGTTTTTCAAAAGGCCTAAGGAAAATGTCCTGGTGGTTGATTGTGGGTATTTGGAATCCACTCCACAAATTGTCAGCTACTCCTAGATCAGATGAAACTGAAGTTCATGGTGACCACTACTTCAGTCAACACCATTACACCCTTTTGAAAGGTTTGGCCAATAATATTAATTTTTTTTTGCCATATGAAGACAAGCATATTAACATTGAAGGTTTGAGAGTTTTCTACTAAAAAATAAACATGTGTGGAAGATCACCAAAAAATATTTCAAAAACCACTTTACACCACAGAGACTGGCACATATTCAAAAGAGCAAGAACTACAAGTGCTGGCGTGGATGTGGGGAAAAGGGGACACTCATCCATTGTTGGTGGGAATGCCCGGCTGGTACAGCCTTTTTGGAAAACAATATGGACATTCCTCCAAAGACTAGAAATTGAACTCCCATTTGACCCAGCCATACCACTCCTGGGAATCTACTCTGGGAAACCAAAAATACGTAGCTGAAACACCATCCCTACTTTTATGTTCATAGCAGCATTATTCACAATAGCCAGAATCTGGAAGCAACCAGAGTGCCCGAAAATCGATGACTGGATAAAGAAGCTTTGGTACATCTACACAATGGAATACTATGCAGCTGTTAGGAAAAATGAAGTTATAAAATTTGCCTATAAATGGATGGACATGGAGAAGATTATGTTGAGCGAAATTAGCCAGAAGGAGAGAGACAGATACAGAATGACTGCATTTATCTGCATAACATAAATATATATGTACATATTATGATACCAATATCCAAGGTCAAGTGAAACATATATCAGGAGGTCTTGTCAAAGGTGGAAATTATCACAAACGTGGGAGTCAGAGGCTAGGTAAGACAGAAAATGGAACAGTGTGCTAACAATTGTCGAGGGTACTAATGCCAACCTAGGACTGAGCATTAAATAGAGGCAAAAAGATACACATGACAACCCTTTAATGTATGTTCTGTAATCCATAGTCTGGAGTGAAAGGAGAAGAGAAAGAGAGAGAAAGGGAAAGAAATAAAGAACCTGCCATGGAGGAGGGCTGGGGGAGGGGGGAGGGAACCGGGGACGTTGGTGGTGGGAGATGGGCACTGATGGCAGGATGGGTGCTGGAACACTGTATGACCAAAACCCAAATATGAAATTTTTAATTGTATATCTTTGTAATTGTAAAAATAAAAAAAATTAAAAAAAATATTTCAAAAACCCTATCCAAAAATGGGGAGAGAAATGAATAGACACTTCTCAAAGGGAAGACAGGAAGATTACCAGTAGGCACATGGAAAGAATGCTCAGCATCACTTACCATCAGAGAAATCCAAATCAAGATGATGATTAATTACCCTCACACCCCAGTGAGAGTAGTACATATAAAAATAGTAGGGGCTAGAGCAATAGTATAGTGGGTAGGGAGTTTGTCTTACATGAGGTTGGCCCAGATTTGATCCCTGATATCCCTGACCACTTCGAGGAGTAATACCTGAATGAAGAACTAGGAATAACCCCTGAGCACTTCTGGGAGTGACACAAATTTTCAAAAACCACACATATGTACATACATACATACATACACACATACATACACTTGATCACTTGATCACTTGAATCCCGTTATTCATCGATTTGCTCGAGCGGGCGCCAGTAACATTTCCATTGGGCCATATCACGTGCCAATATAGCCCAATGGCATCTGGTTGATTCAGGAATATGAAGAGCCTCAAACCGTTCCTTCAGGGTCTTAACAAGGAAGTCTGACCATCTTGTAGGTGGGCGGCCACGTGATCTTTGACATCCCGTGGGATCCAGTCGGTAATGGCTCTAGTCCAGCGGTTGTCTTCAAATCCCATTACATGTCCAGCCCATCTGATTTTCGATGCCTTGGCAAATGAGACAGCAGTCCCTGATTCTGGAATAGCGACGGAGGTCAGAACTCCGGATTCCTTCACTCACTTGAGTGAGACGTGATATTCCAAGCATAGCTCTTTCAATGCCTCTCTGGGAGACCCGAATAGCATTCTCATCCTGCTTTCATAGGGCCCAGGTCTCTGAGGCGTATGTTAATGCAGGGAGAACAGTGGAGTCGAAGAGATGTGCCCGGAGCCGGAGGTTCTTTGTCCTTTTAGCTATTTCTTCGATGCCTTTGAAGGCATTCCATGCCGCTCTCTTCCTCCTGCGCAGCTCAGGTTTTAGGTCGTTCATCATGTTGATTTCTCGACCTAGGTACACATAACTGCTGCATTCAGAGATGTTTGTTCCATTGAGAGTGAATGGGGCCTCAGGAACTAGTTCATTCTTTATGAACATAGCTTTCTTTATATTCAGCTGTAGACCTACCTTTCCACATTCTCGGTCAAAGTCAGCCAGCATTTGTGCCGCTTGGCTAATCTTTGGTGTTATTAGAACGATGTCATCAGCAAAGCGGAGGTGGTGTAGTTGCCGACCATCTATCTTCACTCCCATTCCTTCCCATTCTAATTGTCTCATGATGTTCTAGAGGGTGGCAATGAAGAGTTTTGGTGAGATGGTATCCCCCTGTCGAACCCCCTCTTTTGACATCAATGATCACTTTTTTTAGAATGGTGAGATCCTGGTGGTGCATCCGTAATACAGCTCACGAAGGATCTTGATGTATTGGGTTTGAAAACCCTGTTTGACTAGGGCTTCGATGACTGCTTCAGTCTCCACAGAATCAAAGGCTTTCTGTAAATCAATGAACGTGAGACAGAGCGGTATATTTTACTCCCTAAAAACCTCAATGAGCTTGGTTACTGTGTGGATATGGTCGATTGTGCTGAATACTTTCAGGAAACCTGCTTGCCCGCATGGTTGTCCTTCATCTAGTGTTCTGCTAATCCTGTTCAGGATGACTCGTGTAAACAGCTTGTAGATAACAGACAACAGGAAGATGGGGCGATAGTTGCCGATGTCGTGAATGTCTCCCTTCTTGAACAGTAGAACTGTCCTGCTGGTTTTCCATTTGGAGAGCACCTTGCATTAGGACAGGTAGCGTGTGAGCAGCCAAGCTAGTGTATTGATGAGTACCGACGGCAGATTCTTCAGGTGTTCGGGTCTGACTTTGTCTGGGCCTGGTGCTGTTTCCTTCTTTACCGTCGAGATGGCATGTCGGATTTTAGAAGGGAGAACGTTGGGAATGACATATCCATCCTGTGGAATTTGGTATGTGGGCAGGTGGATGTGGCTATCAAAGAGATTTGAGTAGAAGTCCTGGATAATCTTCTCCATTGCCTTTCTGGAAGATGTGATAGATCCATCAGGGCATCGGAGGGCAGTCATCTTGGTCTTATAGTTGGCGAAGGACAGGCGGGGCAGTGTGAATACTTTTCCCGGCTTCTGCTGCATCTTCCAGTATTTCTGCTCTTCTGTCTTTGAGGTCTACTTTTATCGCTTCTCTGCACTGTTTAGCAAGCTTGGACGTTAGCATTTGGTCTCCTGAGGCTCGCGCCATGCCACGTTGGCGAATGAGCTCAAGAGTTTCTGAGGACAAGCATCCTTTTGTGTCTTTCTCTCTCGGCATTCTTCGCACAATCATGGAGGTGCTGAACCAGTCGGTTGTATTCTTCATCGATGTCATCAATGATGGTACCCTTCCCCATGTTGCCGCAATGGTGCCAAAGAGTTCCCAGTTGGTGGTCGTTCTGGGAGTTCTCTTCTTAAACATTGCAGCTTTTTCTCCACGTTGAGGGAAGTAGAATTTTGCATGAAGGAGACGGTGGTCCGATCCTGTCTGGAATTTGGGGACGACAGCAACATCGGTCAGACAAAACCGTCGATTGAAGATGATGTGGTCAATTTCATTGTGGAACTGTCCGCCAGGAGATTCCCATGTCCAACGTTTCGCTTCAGCCTTCTAAAACTGTGAGTTCCCATGAATAGTCTTGGTGGACATGATGAACTCAGATAGTCTCTCACCTTGTTCACGTTCCATTCTAGGCCATGGGTCCCGATGTGGAGTTCTTCAGCCGATCTTCTTGGTCCTATCTTGGCATTAAAATCCACTATGATCTTGTAGAAGGTGTGATCTTTTTTATAGAACTCCTCCAGTTCCATGTAGAATTTCTCAATTTCATCTTCTTTGTATGTGGATGTTGGTGCATACACACATAATAGAAACGCTCTGTGTTGTCAGGTATGTCATAAAAATGGACCCTCTCATCCACTGTTGTTGGGGTTTTGTCTGGTACAATGCCTGTGGAAACAGCGTGGAAGATCTCAGTAAATTTAGAATTGAACTCCCATATGACCCAACAATTCCACTCTGGGGCACTTACCCCTAGGACATAAAAACATTCTCTCTAAAGGACATCTGTACAATATTTTTCATTATTGCACTTAGTATACTAGCTAAGATACAGAAGTTTTTTAATTCTAGGTTTATTTTATATAACTAGGTGTTTAACAACAGATGGATGGATTATACATATATGGTGTATAACATAATTGAATCCTCTGAAGCTTCAAGGAATGATATGCCATCTGTGGAAATGTGGTTGGAACTGAAAGATCACTTGTATCACTTGTCTTCCTGTTGTTCATCGATTTGCTCAAGTGGGCACCAGTAACATTTCAATACATCCTGCAGCGTGCTAGTGTAGTCCAAGGGCATCTGCTTGCTCTAGGAGCATGAAGAGCCTCAGACCATTCCTTCAGGTCATGGGAATGAGGTCTATAACTGTTACTGTTTTTTGGCATATAAAATATGACACGAGTAGCTTGCCAGGCTCTGCTGTGTGGGTGGTATACTCTCAGTAGTAGGTTCTCATCTTGTGCATTTGCTGATAAACCGCATGGCTGCGCACAACAGGAAGAGATTGGCTTTTATCTTGGGTGGAACTATGAAAAACTGTGGAGTCCAAATGTTGAAATAGGCAGCCCTCATGTTGGGGGTGGGTCCTCTGGCTTCTTGCGAGGCTCTGCTGGGATGGCAGGCCAGGGCTAGAACTTGCCTTCCCTCCCAGGCACCTCATGATCAGCAGAGCACAGGGAGAGCCGGTAGTAGCTCCGCCACATGTGTCTGAGCTTTGTGTCTTCAGCTCCTCAGAGTTCTGCCCAAGAGAAAAGCAGATATAAAACCCTGCTTGGCAGAGTCCCACACTATAGCAAAGACTATTTCAAGCCCAGGTGTCCGTAATTCAGAAACTCAGACACACGGAACTGAAAGTCACCATGTTCAATGAAGTAAGCCAGAAGAAAGACAAAGACAGAATAATCTCACTTTCTCTGGCATATAGAAAACTGGATGAGGAAATATACTGTAGTAAAGGGGATGCATAGTCACAGTGTTTAGAGAAAAGAAGGAGAAGAAGGAAAACTTAAGAGATGGGGGCAGTGAGTGAATAAGAAGTAATGGGTGAACAGGCACCAGGACATCAGTAATAGCTGTGATATAAGGGGTAGAGCCATATATCCAAAACAGACTCAACAAAACGGAAAACATGAGATCTATGCTGCGACCACTGAAACTTCGTACCGTGCCTGTCAAGTTGACAGATTGGGTATCGGGTGGGAGTTGGGGTGGGGAGAGAAAATCAGAACACCGGTGGAAGGATGTTGACACTGGTGGTTTCACTAATATTGAAATATTATATTCATATAATTCAACTACCAGTAATTTGTAAATCACAGTTTTCTAATTTTTTTTAAAAATAGAGAAAATAATCCTGTACAGAAAACACAATAGTTGTCCCAGAAAACATTTTACAGTCACAAGAGTCACTGAAAGTATTTTTAAGAGCAGCAACATATACTGTCGGGGAATGCTGCTGGGGTCCCCGACAGTGTCGGGACAGAAGTTCTCTTCTACCTCCTAGGACTCCGGGGGCACAGATAAAAACTCATGAGTCCGGTGCAGTTCCAAAAAGGCTTTTAATAGTACAAAAGCTCTTCCACAGCACTCCAATATAATGAACAAACTCTAGCTCTGGTCTGAACTTAGACTATACAAAAGAGCCTAAGTCTCCCACCAAAGAGAGAGGATCTCACCCGAGATGAGTCCTACCCAGAAGAAGGAGCAAAAGGCCAAAGAGCAAAAACTCAAAAGCTAAAAGCCGCAGGGAGCCAAAAGCCGAAGCGAAAGGCAAAGAGGCCTCAAGTCAGCCCCCTTATATACACCAAAGATTTGTGACAGGGAGGGTCATGTCAACAAAGAACCCTAAACAGAGTGTATAAGAGCAGAGCCACACCCTATTGCAGGTATAAACAAAGGTTACACCAAGGACTAATCCCGAGATTATCTCTTATGTAAAACACTGGAGAGGGTGGGCTGATATAAAGTAATACATCTTAATTTCATGAGCTTCATGTAATCTAGATGGTACCCACAAGGTCCTTATTATTATGTGCACCGGGGTGATTCTGAGTATCTTGTTCTCGTGTACTGAAAGGGTCACACTCACCTGCTTGAGAGCAAACTAGTATGAGCCTTCCTATAGCCTTCCCATAGTCTCAACATAGCCAGGATGGTAGTCTCCTGGTAAATTCTAACTGTCCCACGCTGGGTGCAGTGGGTATAAAGAGGAGCTGTGCCCAATCTAGAAAACATAGAAGTCTTAGTACATTTAGTCAGAAGTTAACTTAGTCAGAAGTTAGTCAATCAAGGTAACTTTTGTAACTGCCACACCCTCTAGAAGTGTTTACATAGAATAGAGGTCTCATTAGAATGAAGCTTGGCTTAAATAGATTAAGCTGTGAGTGGGCAAAGCAACAAAGCTTCCAGATTAGCTAAATCTGTCATCCAACAATATAAGAAAAGCATACACAAGCCCAGTTTGTGGAAATAGCTTTCCACTCAAGTTACAAATGCAAATAAGCAACCCTTGTTGCTGATTATAAAAGATACTGTCATTGCTAAACCTGTTAAAAGTGCTGATGCTACTGACATTATCCAGGAAGAATAGTTAGTAGAACTTGAAATATAGTTGTCATAGAGAGGAACCCTTCATCAAAACCATTCTTTCCCCAAATATTGAGTAATTTAAGCTGAACAATAACATAAATTTCCAGGTTCAAATTTGAATAAAAGAGAAACTGCACAATCTTCTCCAAACCTAACAACTAAGCCATTAGTCATTAATGGTTCATAAGAAACCATTTTGGGGAAGTTGGACTAAAAAGAGTTATTAAGCAAACCTGCTTCTTCAATACAATCTTGTGTGTCAGTTCATAATAGAAACACTATAACTGATGTGTACCTTTCATTTTGATAACTTTAAAAATGAAAGTATAAACTGAAAGTTTAACGCACAATCCAAGAAAGCTCATAGGTTGTCAAGGAAGATTTGAAAGTCTAAACAATGTAAAAGGCCTCTTAGGGACCTCTTCAGAACTAAAATTCTAAGAAATGTTTTTTTATCCAGAAAATCATCATGACTTATTTAAGGGTCATATTCATAAACTTCGTTTTAAAATTATTAAAAAATTTACAGACAAAAATTAGCTACTTTTTCCCTAAAATAGAAAATTTCCAAATAAAATATTTGAACATGTGTGTCAATGTGGCTCTTTAAATGACAGTGAATAAATAGGTGACTTCAGAATGACAACATCAAGCTGACATTCACTTCAAAACCTGATCACTTTCCGAAAAAATGCTCATCATCACTAATCATCAAGAACAAACAAAACAACAATGAGATACCACTTTACACCACAGAGACTGGCACATATTCAAAGAGCAAGAACTACAAGTGCTGGCGTGGATGTGGGGAAAAGGGGACACTCATCCATTGTAGGTGGGAATGCTGGCTGGTACAGCCTTTCTGGAAAACAATATGGACTTTCCTCCAAAGACTAGAAATTGAACTCCCATTTGACCCAGCCATACCACTCCTGGGAATCTACTCTGGGAAACCAAAAATCGGGAAACACCATCCCTACTTTTATGTTCATAGCAGCATTATTCACAATAGCCAGAATCTGGAAGCAACCAGAGTGCCTGAAAATCGATGACTGGATAAAGAAGCTTTGGTACATCTACACAATGGAATACTATGCAGCTGTTAGGAAAATTGAAGTTATAAAATTTGCCTATAAATGGATGGACATGGAGAAGATTATGTTGAGCGAAATTAGCCAGAAGGAGAGAGACAGATACAGAATGACTGCATTTATTTGCATGGCATAAATATATATGTACATATTATGATACCAATATCCAAGGTCAAGTGAAGCATATATCGGGAGGTCTTGTCAAAGGTGGAAATTATCACAAACGTGTGGGAGTCAGAGTTTAGGTAAGACAGAAAATGGAACAGGGTGCTAATAATAGTCGAGGGTACTAATGCCAACCTAGAACTGGGCATTAAATAGAGGCAAAAGGATTCACATGACAACCTTTTTAATGTATGTTCTGTAATCCATAGTCTGGAAGGGAAGGAAAAGAGAGAGAGAAATGGAAAGAAATCAAGAACCTGCCATGGAGCAGGGCTGGGGAAGGGGGAGGGAACCGGGGATGTTGTTGGTGGGAGATGGGCACTGGTGGAGGGGACGGGTGCTGAAACACTGTATGACCAAAACCCAAACATGAACTTTTAATTGTATATCTTTTTTTTGTATGGAGATGGGCACTGGTGGAGGGACGGGTGCTGAAACACTGTATGACCAAAACCCAAACATGAACTTTTTAATTGTATATCTTTTTATTTGTATTTCTCACGGTGGTATAATAAAATACTTAAAAAAACCTGATCACTTGACAACCCATTATTTGTCCATTTGCTCAAGTGGGCACCAGTAACTTTTCCATTTGTGCCTAGCATATGCCATTGTAGACCAATAGCATCTGCTTGCTCCAGGAAAACAAAGAGCCTCATACCCTTTGTTCACGGTATTGACGAAAAGTCTGGCCACCTTGGAGATGGGCAGCCACGTGATCTTTGACGTATCATAGGATCCAGTCAGTAATGATTCTAGTTCAGTGGTCATTTCCAAGTTGCATTACATGTCCAGCCGATCTAATTTTTGACACCTTGGCAAATGAGACAGTGTCCCTGACTCTTAATCATCAATTGAGGTTGGAACTCCTGATTCTTTCTCTCACTTGATGAGGTGTGATATTCCTAGCATAACTCTTTCGATTCCTCTTTGGATGACACGAATAGCATTCTCATCCTGCTTTCATAGGGCCCAGATCTCTGACTCAGGTGTATGTTAATGCAGGGAGAATGGTGGAGTTGAAGAGATGTGCCCGGAGCCAGAGGTTCTTTGTGCTTTTAGCTATTTCCTCAATACTCTTAAAGGTGTTCCACAATGCTCTCTTCTTCTTGCACAATGACCTCAGGTGCTAGGTCGTTGATCATGTTGAGTTCTTGACCAGGTACACATATCTGCTGCATTCAGAGATGATTGTTTTGTTGAAAGTGAATGGTGCATCTGGAACTAGTTTGTTTTTCATGAACATTATTTTATTGATATTAAGCTGTAGACCTCTCTTTCCACATTCTCGGTTGAAGTCAGCCAGCGTTTGTGCCACTTGGCTAATGTTTGGTGTTATTAGAACAATGTCATCAGCGAAGAGGAGGTGGTGTAATTGCTGTCCGTCTATCTTCACTCCTTTACCTTCCCATTCTAATTGTCACATGACATTCTCAAGGGTGATGCTGAAGCGTTTCAGTGAGATGGCATCACCCTACCGAATCCTCATTTTACATCAATGATCACTTCCATGTAGACCCTGGTGGTGAATCCGTAATAGAGCTCACAAAGAGGTCTTGATATATTGGGTATGAACACCCTGTATGTCTAGGGCTTCGATGACTGCTTCAGTCTCAACAGAATCAAAGGCTTTCTTTAAATCAATGAACATTAGACAGATCGGCCCGAGAACTCCCTACAAACCTCAATGAGCTTGGCTACCATGTGGATATGGTGGATTGTGCTGAATCCTTTTCAGAAGCCAGCTTGCTCACATGGTTGTCCTTCATCTAATGTTCTTCCATCCTGTTCAGGAAGACTCAAGTGGACAGCTTGTAAACAGTAGTTGATGGACAATAGGCAGATTGGGCAATAGTAGCCAATGTCATGGATGTCTCCCTCTTGAACAGTAGAACTGTCCTGTTGGTTTTCCATTGGAATGGCACCTTGCATTCAGACAGCTAGTGTGTGAATTGCCGAGCCATTGTATTGATGAGTACTGATGGCAGATTCTTCAGTTGTTCAGGTCGGACTTTGTCTTGGCCGGGTGCTGTTTGCTTCTTTACCGACAAAATGGCATTTTGGATTTCAGAAGGGAGAATGTTGGGAACAACATATCCATCCTGGTTGAATTGGTATGTGGGCAGGTAGATGTGACTATCAAAGAGATCCAATTAGAAGTCATGGATAATCTTCTCCATTACCTTTCTGGAAGATGTGATAGATCCATCGGGATGTCAGAGGGCAGTCATCTTGGTCTTATAGCTGGTGAAGGACAGGCGGGCATTGCAAATGCTTGTTCATGTCAACCAAGACCATTATGGTAACTCACAGTTCCAGAAGGATGAATATAAACATTAGACATGAGAATCTCCTGTGGACAGTTCCACAATGAAATTCACCACATTATAATCAATCAATAGTTTTGCCTGACCCATGTCGCTGTCATCCCAAAATTCCAAACAGGATAGGACAGCCGTCTCCCTTGTGCAAAATTCTACTTCATGGAACAGGGGAGAAAAGGCTGCAAAGTTTAAGAAGAGAACTCCCAGACTGACCACCAACTGGAAACTCTTTGGCACCATTGCGGCAACATGGGAAGATGCCATCACTAACGACATCAATGAAGAATACAATTGACTGGTCCAGCACCTCCATGATTGTGTGAAGAACACCTAGAGAGAGAAAGACACAAAAGGATGCCTTTCTTCATAATCTCTTGAGCTCATTCACCAACGTGGCAAGGTGCAAGCCTCAGGCAACCAAATGCTAATGTCTAAGCTCACAAAGCAGTGCAGAGTAGTGATAAAGGAAGATGTCAATGAGAAAAGAACAGCAATATTAGCCGATGCAGGAAGCTGATATTACTAATAATAAATTTGGTGCACCACAGATTTTAGTGCTTCTCCACACAATAGCAAACTCATGAAGAAAGTTAATCAGGATCATTATCTGCTACAACTCTTTTCCACTTGAGATATTACAAAATGAAGATAATGATTTTATTTACTGAGTAATGGGAAATAAGCTCCTCCTAGTAGCTTTTGGATAATTAAGCAGTGTTCCTCAAAAATATACACTGTGACCAGAAAGATAGGGAAGGGTTAAAGCATTTGTCTTGCATGTGGCCTACCTTATTTGTTCCTTGGCACTACATATGATCTGCAGAGCAATCAAAGGATACCTGTGATCCCTCAACACAGAGCCAGAAACAAGCCCTCAGTACTGTCAGGCGTGACATTATAATGAACTCTCAATCCTCCCAAGTTGATATGTGAAATTTGACCATAACTATTGTAGCTCCATCAAGATAATACAATGCCAAGTTAATATAGATGCACCAGTAAATATTGACTGCGAAACATTTCATTAAACTTCAAGTTGTATAAAAATGAAGAATTTAATGAAAACTTTCCTATTCCATGATAATTTCTTCACCAAATGATAAACAGCTCATTTCAGTTCAATATCCATGTAAGAGTTGTTTAAAGATTCTAATCTTTTTAGTTTATATTTACTATTGTATTTGTGAAATTTTATTGTTTTTTTATATAGTGTGTTTACATTCACTTTGTCATGGAGAAAATCTAAGCTACTGAAGAATTATATTTGGTTCTGCCCATGAAGATTATAATCTTTTTTTGTATTTAAATGAAGAGGAGCTTTCAATAGTTATATTTATATCTGTTGGGGAATACCAGTTGAGAAACTGTTAGTCAGCTGAGGCCAGGATTCTGAACTTAGCCTAAGACTATAAATAGAGGCCCCAGGAAGCATAGAGGTGGGGGCGAAGGTTCTAGACAGAGAGCAGCAGACCCTGGTGCCTGGGTCACGGGACTCTTGGTGCATGGGCTAGATAGCCAGCACCAGGGAGAAGCTACTCCTGGTGCCTAGGCCTGAGGGCCAGCACCAGAGCCACATGGCCTGGTGCCTGAGCTCGAGGGCTAGCAACAGGGCCACAAGGCCTCAGGGCTACTCTGTACAGTAGGGCAACAGAACCAAACAGCAGAGAAACAAAGAAATCGATTAGAGACACAGAGAAACAGAGGCAACAGTCCAAAACAGTGAAACGGGGAAATGGAGTCAGTGACTTAAATAAACAGAGAAAAGCATCCCTGAAGAAAGCCCTGAACAGAAAGGGCCTAAGAAAAGAGGTCCTAAAAAGAGAGGTCCTGGGAGAGGACCTGAAATGTGATGACCTGGACAAAGACATCCAAAAGAGAGAAGTCCTGAAGAGGAGCCTGCACAGATGCCCCAAGGAGAACAGCCTGCCAGAGAACCTGGCGCGGAGAGAGCCAGAGGTCCATGGAGAGAGTTTCCTGTCATGAGCAGCAAGATGAAGCAAAAAATAACAAGTAACAGAAACTTAGTAAAAGTAACCTTCAGGAACCCCTGGCCTTGTTCTTTCTTCAATCCATGGGTCAGGGGAGTAGTGTTGGCCCTGGAAACAGGCCAGGGCCACTAACGGACTGTAAGAACTGCGGGAGACCCCTCTAGGCCCCCAGCATCTGCTGCCATGGTTACCCCCTGACACCCAAGTATTGTTAGGCCATGTAATCCATAGGAGGGTCCCTTGAGCTTGGAGCCTTGAGAAAACTTGATGGAGGAGATACAATCCCCCATCCTCTCCTTTTATTTAAAAGCCCTAATATATATCTTTTTAGAGAAGTATAGATAGATATATAATTGGAATGTCTTATCATAGCCCTAAAATCCTTCCCAACAATCCAGTCTGATGCCAGAGCAGTGACTCAACCACTGTGCACATGCTGTGCTTGCAGAAGGCCTTAATTCATCCTCTGCAATCTGTAGCCCCTAAAGCCCAACATGAGTGGTCCCTGCACACAGAAATGGGAGTAGTCTCTGAACACTGCTATGTGTGACACCCAGAACAAAACAAAAGACCCCTTTCCTAGTTCATCTACTACACTGTACCAATTAGAAGGAGATCCTTACCTTGCATAATGTCACAAAGATGTTTGCATAAAAGCAATTATATGTGCAAGGCAATTCTGAATGAATGTGTGTGCACATAAGATTTACGTGACAAGTGTGGAAGAAACACTAAAATAATGTTGGAAATTTTAGACTTTAGAAGTTCAAAGAATGACCTTTAAAATATGCTTAATAAGCCTTTTTAAAATTTTTTAATACAATTTTAAAGTTTAGTCGTGTCTGGAGCTCAAGGAGAGCTCAGAGGCAAAAGCATCTGCTTTATTATTGTCTGAGACCAATAAAGCCATGAATTCAATCCCCAACACTGCCCAAATACCTACCAACTTAGTAAGAGTGACATAACAGCTCTGCTTTGTAGGACCTCCCATGCCACACCATAAAGTGCTATGTCCAATATACAACAGCTAAGTGTGTGTGCGCATTCCAAAAGTGCAAGATTCCTGAAGTATGTTTGCAAATAGTAGCACAACCAAGTGTATGTTGCCTCTATTCATCACACAAAACAAAATGGTAGGGGGAACAAACTTTTGTAATATTAGCATTCAGAAAAAAGAATTATTGATATTGCATTTAATAATATTGATTCAAGATATAAGCTAAAAACTCATTCAATCTGCTAAACAAATAATATAATGCCTTAAACACATGATGTTTTGCATAAAATTTTTATTTTATATAACTATAATCCTAGGGGCCAGAGGGTGCTTAAGGCATTTGCCTTGCAGGTAAACAATCCTGGTTTTATACCAGGACTCAAAGCGTATCATTCTCTGAGTACCACCAGGAGTGATCCCTGAGCACAGGTACATGACAAGCCTTAAGCACAGTTGTGTGTGGTGACCAAAAAGAAAGAGGAGGGAGAGAAAGAGAGAGAGAAAACTATAAAGTAAAAAATATTTATTTTAATTCTTCTAAACATTAACCTTCTTGCCCAACTTACTATTATATTTTCCTTCCATTTTTAATAGTTTAAGATAATCATTATATCACTATCTATCACTATCTTCCCGTTAGTCATCTATTTGCTAGAGCGGGCACCAGTAATATCTCCATATGCCCTGTCTCATGCTAGTAGAACCCAAAGGTATCCGCTTGCTCCAGGAACATAAAGAGCCTCAAACAATTATATTAGGTCACGAGAATGACCAAATATAAATGTTACTGGTAATTGGCATATCAAATATTACATGAGCAGCTTGCCAGGCTTGCCATGCGGCTAGCATACTGTTGTAGTCACCTTTAAATAAAACATTTATTGATGAACTGCGCTGCCACTAGCAGTCGCACGAGCAGGGCTGTGATAGTCTGGTCTGCTGGGTGAGTTGTGACGAGAGGGAAGTCCGGATGTGGAAAATGGCCTGCCCCATGGAGTAGGGAAGGGTGGTCAGGCTTGTGAAGCTCTGCTGGGCTGCCAGGGTTAGAACCTGCCATGCCTCCCGGCGCCTGGGCACAGGGAGAGCAAGTAGCAGCTCTGCCCCATGTCTGAGAGTCTCTGGTTCAGCATACCTGGGCCGGATTGAAAAAACAACTGATGCTGGAGTGATGGGTAGAGTCCATGGGGCCCGCCATTTTCCACATCCGGACTTCCCTCTCGTCACAACTCCACCCAGACCAGACTATCACAGCCCAGATCATCCACAGCCACCCTGCAGCAGTTGTATTTTTCAATCCGGCCTAGGTATGCTGAACCAGAGACTCTCAGACATGGGGCAGAGCTGCTACTTGCTCTCCCTGTGCCCAGCTGCTTGTGAAAGGCACCTGGGAGGCATGGCGGGTTCTAGCCCTGGCCTGCCAGCCCAGCAGAGCCTCACAACAAGCCCAACCACCCTTCCCTACTCCATGGGGCCCGCCATTTTCCACATCCGGACTTCCCTCTCGTCACAACTCCATTATATCTTTAAATTAAATCATTAAATCATTATATCGCTCTTATAAACAATACTCAGGCATGCTGTAAATTATATAGAAGCAGCATATTTTTAGCCACTCTAGAATTTTACTTTGCCTGCTCTCTAGGTTAAATTCACCACAAGTGACAACTTGATTTATTTTGCTTTATTTTTACATTAAAGCAAAGAGGTCTCTTTGGTCTCCCAAAGCGGAATCGAAAGAGCTCTTCTTGGAATATCATGCCTACTCCAGTGAAAGAATGAATCCGAGCTTCGACCTCCATCACCTTCCAGAATCAGGGACACTGTCTCATTTGCCAAGGCATCGAAAATCAGATGGGCTGGACATGTAATCCGATTTGGAGACGACCGGCTGGAGAGCCATTACTGACTGGATCCCACAGGATGTCAAAAGATCACGTGGCTGCCCACCTACAAGATGGTCAGACTTCTTTGTCAAGACCCTGAATGAACGGTTTGAGGCTCTTCGTATTCCTGAAGCAACCAGATGACATTGGACTACACTGGCATGTGATAGGGTCAAATGGAAATGTTACTGGCGCCCACCAAGGAAATCCATGAATAACGAGATGTCAAGTGATCAAGTGATTTTTAACATTATTTTACATTTTTTGAGTATGGTTTGGTTTGGAGAGCTTAGGTTATTTGGGAATCCTAAGCTACAAAAACAGTAAAATATGCTATCACTGGCAACACTTCATCATTTCCTATATTAGCTCCAAAAATAGTATCTCTTTATTAGCAACCACTTCCAAAAACAGATTATATGTTGATTATTCAAAATTGTGTCTTTACTATATTTCAGAGGAAAATCTACCTCTAACCTTTTAATTTGGTATATAAAAAGTCAAAAGAGGATGCATAGACATGGTATATCAAATGCATGACTGAGGACCTTTGGCTTACAGAGCTCGCAGATCTAAAAATTCTTAAAGTCTAAAGCTACAGTCACTATAAGTAACCCATATTTTTACATGGATTCACATACAGATGAAAGGTGATAGCTTAGGAATGCATTGAAGCATAGTTCTCAAAGTTAGGGTTATATTCTGGAATAGGATATTCTATCTGCCAAGGTCAACATGGTTAAGAAATGATAACTATGGAAAGAAGTAACAATGGAATGTAACAATGGAGTTTTTTCAGGTGCTCTGGGAATGCAGAGCATGTTGTAAGGATGGCCTTCATAGTAGAAATTAAATAGCAACACCAGAAGCAACAAGCAGATCCAAAGGATCCCAGCTGAAGCTCAGGCTTTGTGTCACAAATAAGGAACAGAAACCAGGTCTTCAAAAGGAAATATTTCATTATTCAATGGTCTGTTTGTGGATAACAAAACTCTCATGCCTTCACATTCCATTGCTAAGAAATAAGAAGCAAAGGAAGTAGTTGATGACCAGCAACACCAAGAAGGGAGAAATTCTTAGTCGTAACTGACCAACATCACTGTATCACTGTATCACTGTCTTCCCGTTCATCATCGATTTGATCGAGTGGGCACCAGTAACATCTCCATATGACCTGTCTCATGCAAGTAGAGCCCAAGGGCACCTGCTTGCTCCAGGAAGATAAAGAGCCTCAAACCATTCCATCAGGTCATGGGAATGAGGTCTATAATTGTTACTGGTATCTGGCATATCAAATATGACACGGGTAGCTTGCCAGGCTCTGCCGTGTGGGTAGCATACTCTTTCTATCATTAAATAGCTATTATTTTATTTTCTGGATGGGTCACAGAGTGGTGCTTGGGGCACACCTAGGATGGGGTTCTTTGTCACTCTGGCAGTGCTTTGGAGACCAAACGGGGAGAAACTGAATCTTGGTTCCTGCATGAAAAGTCATCTCAAAATCCAGCATTTATTGATGAACTGTGCGGCCACTTGCGGCCGCCACGAGCCGGGCTGTGATAGGCTGGTCTGCTGGTTGGAGTTCTGAAAAGGGGAAAGTCCGGATGTGGAAAATGGAGGTCCTCATGGAGTGGGGGGGTGGTCTGGTTTGTTGTGAGGCTCTGGGCCGGATTAAAAAAGACTGGAGCAGGGTGGATCTCGATGAGCCGGGCTGTGATAGGCTGGTCTGCTGGGTGGAATTCTGATGAGGGGGAAGTCCAGATGTGGAAAATGGAGATCCTCATGGAGTGGGGAGTCGCCTGGCTCACTGATCAACATAATCTTATTTTTTTCTTTTTTTGCTTTTTTGGGTCACACCCTGTGATGCTCAATGGGTTACTCCTGGTTTTTTGCTCAGGAATTACTCCTGGCAGTGCTCAGGGAACCATATGGGATGCCAGGAATTGAACCCGGGTTTGCTGCATGGAGGCAAACACCCTGCCCACTGTGCTATCGCTCCTACCCTTGCCCAACATAATCTTACTCATAACAAAGTGCCAGACTCCAATAACAGAGCTCACCTTTGGAAAGCTGAGAAATTTGTAAGAAAGGCAATCTGAATTTTCCTTAGAGAGAAAGTGAAGATACTTTTTACACTTACACTTTATTTTATGCGCTTGAAGCAAGGAAACAACACAATTTTATTTCTGAATGCCACTCAGAAAATGGCATTCTGGCTCTCTAGTGCAGAAATTTGTGATAGAGACAGAAATCAATATAAAAATGGTTTTGAGGGTCTAGGAGAGAGATGACTATGGCTGAAATATGTGTAGTGTCAGTAAGCTGAAAATTAGCCAATATGTCTCTATTATATCTGGATTTTAAATGGTATTGCCTGATGTATTATAGAGTAGAAATTAGGAATGAAAGAAACCATGTGTTGTTCCTAATTATGAAAGATTATTTATATTTAAACATAATTTAATTATAAATATCTTTTTCAAAATTAGGATCAAGCCAGAAAATCTCCAAGATCATACCATTAACAGGTTCATCTTGACTCTAAATACTGTAGAGGCATCTAAAATTCTAAGGAATAAGTTCTTTTGTACCTGGTTCACTTCACTTGTCT
>JAJIBD010024768.1:0-15847 GCA_021461705.1 Cryptotis parvus
GAATGATTTTTTTCAAAACTGCTGGGGGATATCAACTGGGTCGCGCCCCTCCCTTGGTATTCCTAATTTGTGAGCTCAGTAACCTGTTCCACACCCTTGAAGGTGATCCTGCTTTAAATAGCCGCCCAAGGCAGCTAACTCCTAAAAAACCCAGGAATTCGATTTTTTCGCCGGATCGGCTTCTCTCAAAATCTTACCTCTCCAGATTTAATCCCGGGAGAAAAGGTATGGTTCTTGGTCTTCAACACTCCCGAGTCCCCAACTGCTGCTATAGCCCAATTATCTGGACCGTTAGAATGGGTTTACTTACATAACAAGCAGAATCATTACTGCTACACCTTACCTTGAGATGATAGCTAACCTTATAATTAAGGGAAGATCAAGAACCCAAGTATTACTTGGACATGATCCCCATGTAATTGTACTACCTGACCGTAAAAAGAAATTGGGTTTTACCACTCAGTGAAATCCTTCAGAGAGCTTTGCAGATTTTTCAGGAGAAATATCTTATCATTACCCAGCTGGAAAAACCTGGGAATTTCTGAAAAGGACACCTTTGTAATTTTCACCATTGTCCGTTCCTCTCCCATTCCTGTTGCTCCAGTGTATTATATTGATGGCTCCTCATCAGGAAGGGGTGGAGTTACAGGTCCTTCGTTGACCACTACTGTGCATACAAATTATAAATCTGCCCAACAAGTGGGACTCGCCACCCTGATGCATTTACTATCCCATGTATCTGGCCCATGTAATGTGGGTGAGTGATTCTGCATATGTAGTTGGTTTATTTCCTGGAATTGTCACTGCTTCTTTTAAATGCCCATAATCCTATAATTCAGGAGCTACTCCATAAACTACAAGATCTCCTCCGAAATAGAACATTCCCCCTATATACATCTCCCACATCCATTCTCACAGCCGACTCCCTGGGCCAATGGTTCGAGGGAAACAAAGCAACAGATCTCTTGGCACTACCAGTATTTAAATCAGCTGAGGAAGAGCACCAGACTCTACATACAAATGCCCGCCGCCTTCACACCCCATGGCATCCCATGGAGACAAGCTAGACAAATTGTCCACCCAACTGTCCTATCTGTGCTCCTTTACATTGTACATCTCATTAGCAGGAGCAAATCCTCGAGGTTTACAGACAAACCAATTGTGGCAGATGGATATAACTCATACTAACTTATTTCCCAACAAACCTTACCTTCATGTGGTCATCGATACATATTCCCGGTTCATATGGGCTGTTCCTATGGCGTCTGAAAGAGCTAAATCTGTTTGTTCATTTTTACTCCAGTGCTTCTCGGTCATGGGTGTTCCCCATACCATAAAACAGATAATGGTCCCCTGCTTACACCAGCAAAACCTTCAAATCCTTTTTGCGAGGAATGGCAGATCAAACATATTACAGGAATTCCATATAATCCACAAGGACAAGGAATAGTTGAGACGTGCCCACAGAATGCTTAAAACTCAGCTATTAAAGCAACGAAAACAAGAATGCCTCCAATGGATTTTTTATCTTTAACATTATTCACCTTAAACTTCTTAAATATACCTCAAGGGAGATCCCTATACTGCGGCTGAGCGTCACTTCCAAGAAGATATGCAAACTCAAAAAACAGTCAATTCACCTCTCTGGGTGAAAATTGATGATAAATGGATTGCAGGTCACCTCATCATTCGGGGAAGAGGCTATGCTTTTCATTTCTACAGGCGATAACCCTGCCAAGAAACTCTGGGTTCCTCTGCGACTTGTTAAGACTAGAATTCTCCAAGAATCAGAAAACAACTAATTCTTTCAATATAAAGTCTTAAATTTTAAATTACAAGTTGCTGTTTTAAACTTCCTGGATTGGTTCATTTTAATAATGATCTTGTTTTTGCAGTCTGTGATCATGGTTCATGTCTAATATCTTGCCTTACAGCCTAAATATTTTCTTTCTTACAAAAAAAAAGGGTGGAAAAATGGTGGCTCTGGATATAGTGCTCAATGTCAATATGTTTCAAGGACTATTGTTAAAGTTTCCTTTTTTAATGTTTTGCTCCACAGGTATTTGCAGAAAAAGAACTTCGCTGCTGCAGATTCTTTCTATGTTGCTCGAGGCTTTGGACTCTGATCACGAGTGCTCATTACAAAAAATGTTTGCTAAATCAATGAAAAAATTGTTTTTCTAATTGATTCTGTTCACAGGATGAGATATTCGAATCCAGTACACCTGCGCTCACAGTGCTCAATACTCCGAGACTCCTAAAACAGTGCTCGCTAAAAATTTAATAATTTGCAAAACTAATTTTTCCCAATGCTCTATTCACAGGAAAAGACACTTTCTCACCATCATTTGCCGGCTTTATATTCATGAAGCGCTTGACTTGTTACCATTTATCATCCTAAATGGGTCACATATACAGCTGTAAGATATTGATCGATCAAATGTATGTGTGCGTGTGTGTGCATGTGGTGGCCACCATTATGTTTGTGATTAATGTTGTGTCTATGTTATGTCTCAACTACTACCTTCTCAATTTCCTGACCACTACAAACCTCTAGTACATTCATCAGCTCCACTGCTGATCCACTAGATTTATCAATTTTAAAATCATCAATTCTCATACTTATTTCCCTGCTCCACCCATGTTGGAGCTTCTTTATGTTCTTCTCTCCATCCCAGACTTGGATCCCTACAAAGCCTTAAAATCTCTACTTGTGATTAACCTTGAAAAGTGTTTTTTGTCTCGCCTAAATTAAGCTACCACGTACAGTTACGGTGCCAGTGTTCCCTTGCTGAAGAAGCCCTGCAAGACACCCACATCGATGTTCCTGACACCTGTTCCAGCGCTCAAGACTCCTGTTCCAGAGTTCGAGATATTACACTAATGTTCCAGACACCTGTTCCAGCACTCAAGACTCCTGTTCCAGAGTTCGAGATATTTGTTCCCGTGTTCCAGAGAGCCGATCCAGTTTTCCTGACAATTCAACGAGTTCCTTATCGCTGCTCTCCAGAGACTCATACTCATATGATCACCGCTATTGCTGTCCCAGAAGTAGCCCCACAGACTTTGTTCCAGACACCCGACTTTTTACATAAAATATAGCAAATTGACTCTCACAAATTATGGACAGTGCAAACTATAGTCCATTATAATCAGACAGCTAGAAACACTTTGTCATGAACTTTGCTTTGGGTCCAAAAACAAGTTAGGATCCTAAAGTAACATGTATTATCATTTTGTAATTGGAATTGTTTTTTCTTATCTTAATTTTCTGTACATTACTAAATATTTCTTACCTTTTCAATTTTTTATTAGTAAACTAATCAGGCGGAGTTGTTGCAGGACTCCTAAGGGCCGCTGCATCTGCTCTGGATTGCCTCCCCAAATCACTCCGTAGATAAAGGGGGGTAGTCTAAATGTGGCAGTTTATCCGACCATGTATGCTGTACTAGCTGGTATAAATATTCTCCCCATGCTATCACAATCATCGTGGGACTAGCTAGATCTTACCAGCATATTAGCCTGGCCCACGTAGGACACCTAAGTAATTAGACCAGAGAGAAATGCTGTTTGCTTCCAAGCAAACAAGCATGGCTCCCTGATATACTCAAAGGCAACTAAAATATAAAACTACAATGAAGTAGAGGAGACTTGTGAAGGCTTGGAGAAATATTTAACTGGCATTGGTGTTGGTCAAGGTACAGAGACATGCCATCTCAGAAACCCCCTTCTCTACACTACAAAAGCATTCCTAAGCAGATTTCGGCTCAAAACATTAGCACAGTAAAGGCCCTAGGTGAGGTGCAGGGAGGGATTACCTAAGGGCATTGGACCCTCCCTGCTTTCCATAACAGTGGGAGGAAGGTCTGAGTTACAGGGATATAAACTAGCGGTTCCGCTCTCCTTCCTTCTTCTTCCTTGTGGGATCTCTCTCCTTGTGGCGTTCATTCCCCTTGGAAGCTTTTACACGTGGTGGTCGCCATCTTGGCCTACACGTGGCTGGGGTTCTAGCCTGGAATCCTAAGCATCGGGTTTTTCCTTTTGCTGATTTGTATGCCTGAACCTGTGATAAGTAAAGCCTTTTAAAACTGCATCGGATTCCTGAGTTTTCATCCGTTCCTCGCCCGGCCGGAGGTAGAAGGGAACTTCGCTTCCCGGCACTGTCGGGGACCCCAGCGGAGGCGCCCGACAACGTTCTGCTTCCATGTCCAAGGCCCAGCTCTGGTCACACCGTTCTCCATATCCAGGCTCCTTTTTTTTGGCGCTCCGCATTTGTTTTTTTGTTTTTTTTCTTTTTGGGTAACATCCGGCAATGCTCAGGGGGTTACTCCTGGCTCTGCACTCAGGAATTACTCCTGGCGGTGCTCGGGGGACCATATGGGATGCCCGGGATCGAACCCAGGCCGGCATGAGCCGACTACGTGCATGGCAACGCCCTACCCGCTGGGCTATCACTCTGGCCCTGGCGCTCCATTGTACCCCAGAAACCTATTTATTATTATTATTATTATTATTATTATTATATTTTTTGCTTTTTGGGTCACACCCGGCAATGCTCAGGGTTGCTCCTGTCCCTTCTCTTAGGAATTACTTCTGGCAGTGCTCAGGGATGCCCGGAGTTGAACCCGGGTCAGCAGCATCCAAAGCACATGCCCTACCCGCTGGACTATCGCTCCGGCCCCTATTATTCATATTCATATTAATAAATATTAACACCAATATTAATATTAACATCAACATCAATATTAATATACTAATATTACTAGTTTGACTTTTGGGTCATACCCGACAATGCTCAGCGGTTACTCCTGACTCTACACTCGGGAATTACTCCTGGCGGTGCTCAGTGGACCCTACTCGGTTCAAGGAATCGAACCTGGCTTGGCTGCGTGCAAGAAAAATGCCCAACTTGCTGAACTATAGCTCCTGGCCCCAACTCCCACCCAGCAGACCAGCCTATTATGGCCCGACTCACGGCGGCGCAGTTCATCAATAAATGCTTGATTTTGAGATGACTACAAGAGTATGCTACCAGCACGGCAGAGCCTGGCAAGCTACCCGTGTCATATTTGATATGCCAAATACCAGTAACAATTATAGACCTCATTCTAATGACGTGATGGAATGGTTTGAGGCTCTTTATGTTCCTGGAGCAAGCAGGTGCCCTTGGGCTCTACTTGCATGAGACAGGTCATATGGAATGTTACTGGTGCCACTCAAGCCAATCAATGATGAATGGGAAGACAGTGATACAGTGATCCTAAATAGACTTGATTTAAAAGGTGCCCCTTGGGTAATCCAGATGAGAACTTGCTTTAAAACTAGGTAATTGGCATAGTCTAAAAAGACTCAAGTTATACATGTTGTTATCAGTCTGACCAGGAACATCAGCAAAAGGCAGATGTGCTCTAAAGTCTGCTAATAGGCCAAGGGTCTTCAAGTTAACATCCAATTTTGTTGAGTGTTCATTCTTAGCTCTATGAGCACAAATGAGTCATTTGGAGAGAATAAGAATTTTAACAGCTTTTAATGCCATCTGTAACAAGACCTCATCCAGTGAATATTCCCTCTAATCCAGAATATTCTGCAAAAAAGAAACAATGGGTATTGGATTTAATAACATTAGTGAATCACAATTGTCCATGGGAAGGGTTGAACAGGGCAGCTAAGAGTAACTCAGAACTCTGCTTCATGCGACATAGATAAATCTTCAGGATTGGCAACTTAACTTCATGGAAATGCTCAAATGTTCAGGGTATTGTTATCTTTTGGTTCCTGTTCACACCTTCAGTGGAAGGGCCCGGGATTTTCTATGTTGTACAAAAGCAAGAGAGGTGGCTTGGTGTTTCTATTTAAAAATCTGGACACAGTATGTTTGCTTCAGTTTGTGTTACCTTGACTTTTGTGTTTTTCTAAAACAGCAAACTGTTCTGCCCTCACTAGGACAAAGAGGAACCTTTTTTCTTACTCCTTTAAGGTCTAATCATTTCAGAGTAATGTTCCTTAGCCTAATTGATCTGGTTTTTTGTCTTGCAGATGATGAAAGCTTCAAAAACCCAACTTTCATTCATTGCCTGGGCCCCATTTAAACTAAGGTAGTAAAGAGGTTTTACCCCTTCTATGCCAGGGTCTACAAGCCCCTTTTTCAGCATGAAGCAATTACAGAAGAGGAACCTTCAGACCAGTTTCCCCTTAAAGATTTAAGGTGATGAAATCTCTAGGGGATTGATGTAGGCAGGGAGACAGGGGGTGCCACATGACAATAAAAATTCCTGAAGAAATAAAAACTGGTCCTTCAGCTATCCAGAGTCACCGGTTTTGGAAACCAGAACCAGGCTTGATAAGATCACTATCAACAATAGACCTTGAGGGAGATGGATCAACCTTCCCTGGCCCAGAATCCAGCTCACAGAAGACTCCAGAGGATTCCAGTCCAAGAGGATAAAAACCCATTGGAAATCAGTTGGGGCTCGCTCTCCGTCTTTGGAGCAGCCGCATTCTCCCTTGAGTACATTATTCTCTCTTTTTCTCTCCTCTCTCTTTCTCACTTTCCCTCCTCCTTCCCTTTCCTAAAACCTCCTCAATAAAACCTGTTTTTACTTCACTGCTTATGGACTCCTGAAAATTCTTTTTCTGAGAGGGAAGACAAGAACCCTGAGGAAACCCTGATTAAGGCCTAGGGCCGAGTTGCCCTTTTATCAGTCCTTAGTCTGCCTAGCGGGTCCCAGGTGGAAGAGGTGGCTGGGGAGAAAGCAACCATCTCTCCCCCTTCCAGCCTCACATAAGCCACCCGTGAGGCCCACCTGACATCAAAACCCATTTTGTCTAGGTCATGGCACTTAGTATTGCACTCCATCCACTTATGGTTACCTTCTGCTAGATTAAGAAAGGTTTATGAAATGTATGAAATTCCTTACATGTATTCTATAAATATAAAGGAATTTATATATTTTCAGTAATTATTTATTTCAATTTTTTTTAAATTATTTAATCCTTATTTATGTTGAATATTCTATATCTGACCAGATTTTGCTTGTTTTCTTACACCTATAGAGATTTTTGGAGGAATTGTTTGTGTGAAGAATTGTCTTCCAGCTTTTGATTTTGAGTCTGTTTGCTCTAGGTATTCATATCATTTCGGTAGGCATCAGAATGTTTTATTCATGTTTTTAGCCCATTTTGCCACTTTGTATCTCTCACCTGTTTCATTTAGACCATTCTCATTGAGAGATTATTGTCATTGAGTTTTCTGTCATCTTTCTCTATGAGCTTGTTATGCTTTTGGACTTTGCTTATCTTACAGCAGCTCCTTCAGTCCTTTTAAATTTGATTGAAGCTGGAATGTCCTTATGGGTCGGAGGGTGCAGAGATGAGTCTCTGGGAACAAGAGGTATTTTCATTAATATTTTTAATAATCACCAGCCAGAGGAACAGTAGTTCTCATCTTGGCAGCTGACTGACAGCTTAAACAAGGAAAGCAAGTCTCTTATATTTCTAAGTATCAAGGTGCAGACAATGGAAGGCCCCGTAGACCCATCCCGGCACCCGGCCCCACTCTGCAGCCACCATGGTTTTGTAGGTGACTTCTGGAGAATGTCCACTTCTATACAGTCTTGTTTACAGATGCTTTTCCCTCTTCACTGCTTTTTTTAAAATTTTTTTTTCTTTTAATTTTTGCTTTTTGGGTCACACCAGCTATGCTCAGGGGTTACTCTTGGCTCTGCACTCAGGAATTATTCTTGGTGGTGCTTGGGGATCATATGGAATGCTGGGGATTGAACCCGGGTTAGCCACATGCAAGGCAAATTCCCTTCCTCTGTACTATTGCTCCGATCCACAAAATATGTTTTAGTTTTTGTTTTGGGGCCACACCTGGCAGCACTCATGGGATGCCAGGGATTGAAATGGACTGGTCATGTGCAAGGTATTCATATTCCAAATACACCCAGCAAAGCAGATATCAGCTTTCCCCATTGAACCCCCTGCATGCCACAGACCACGAGTGACTTCCAACCTGAGTCCACCATTCTGATAGAGCCTCAGAAGAACCCAGAGAACCCCCCACAACTTGCTGGCAGCGAACTTCACCATCCACACGCAGCTCGTAAGATCTCCACCCAAGAGATTAAGCCAGTCTCAGCCCAGCTTGTCAGAAACCCAGCCTACAAGGACCCACCCTTCAGAGACCTGCCCTTCAGAGGAGAGTATTTCAAGCCCAGGAATGCTTGAGCCACAGATGTAGATACACCCGGCAGAGCAGATACCAGCATTCCCCATTGCGTGGCCACTTCACGGCCACACAATTTACCTCAATTACCATGAATATTCTACCCACCCCTCTGAGAGAGGCCCCACAAGGTAATGAGAGTATAGTGCCGCAAGGCAGAGCCCGGCAAGCTATCCGATGCGTGTTCGATATGCCAAAGACAGTAACAAAAATGTTTATTTTCCTAACCCCAAAGAGCCCTTAATACGGCAGCAGTAAGAAGGGTGAACAAGCAGTGCCTGATAAAATTTCACGGTCAACCTAGGCAGCCAAAATGAAGAAGGACTAAAATGACTGTCTGTACTTTCCAGTGCACATACGCCAGCAGACCAGCCTATCACAGAGCGGATCATCGACAGCCACCCTGCAGCAGTTTTTTCAATCCGGCCCAGGAATGCTGAACCAGAGACTCTCAGACATGGGGCAGAGCTGCTACTTGCTCTCACTGTGCCCAGCCACTCATGAGGTGCCCGGGAGGCATGGCGGGTTCTAGCCCTGGCCTATACCCCAGCAGAGCCTCACAACAAGCCAGATGACCCCTCTCGACTCCATGGGGCTGCCGTTTTCCACATCTGGATTTTCTTTCTCGTCAAAACTCCACCCAGCAGATCAGACTATCAAGCCCAGCTCCACAAGGCCGCTAGCGGCTGCGCGGTGCATCAATAATTGCTTTATTTAGAGGTGACTACAAGAGTATACCACCCACGGCAAGCCTGGAAAACTGCTTGTGTCGTATTTGATATGCCAAATACCAGTAACATTTATATTAGGTCATCTCCACGACCTAATGTAATGGTTTGAGGCTCTTTATGTTCCTGGAGCAAGCGGATGCCTTTGGGTTCTACTAGCAAGAGACCCAGGACATATGGAGATATTACTGGTGCCCGCTCTAGCAAATAGATGATCAGCGGGAAGATAGTGATAGTGGCGCTGGCATCGGAAGCATATAATGAGGATCTGATGGTGCAAGTGCAAAGATCAAGTATGACATCATTGGTCTGACTGAGAAAGGAGGCGTCAGTTGCATCATGCTGTATTTGACACGGAGAAAATTGTTCCTTGAAACATGCAACAAAAGAGGCATCGGTGGCGTTGGTGTCCTTGTCAGCACGAACATGGCTGTCAACATTGATTCATTTGAATGCCTAATGAACGGATAGGACGATTACACTTGAAGAGATGTGGCCCAGTGCCAGCAATTTCTACCTTCATTGTCTATGCACCAACATCCACATACAAGGAAGATGAAATTGAGAAATTCTACATGGAACTGAAGGAGTTCCATAAAAAGTCACATCTTCTACAAGTTCATAGTCAGTGATTTTAATGCCAAAATAGGACAGAGAAGATCTGCTGAAGAATTCCACATTTGGACCCATGGCGTAGAATGGAACGAACAGGGTGAGAGACTATCTGAGTTCATCATGTCCTCCAAGACTGTTCATGGTAACTCACAGTTCCAGAAGGCAGAAGTGAAACGTTGGACATGGGAATCTCCTGGTGGACAGTTCCACAATGAAATTGACCATATCATCTTCAATTGATGGTTTTGTCTGACCAATGTTGCTGTTGTCCCGTCCCAAAATTCCAAGAGCATCGGACCATCGTCTCCTTCGTGCAAAATTCTACTTCACGTAATGGGAAGAAATGGCTGCAAAGAGAACTCCCAGAATGACCACCAACTGGGATTCTTTGGCACCATTGCAGCAACATGGGAAGATACCATCATTGCGACATCAATGAAGAATACAACCGACTGGTTCAGCAGCTCCATGATTGTGGGAAGAATGCCAAGAGAAAGACACAAAAGGACACATATCTTCAGAAACTCTCGAGCTCATTCGCCAATGTGGCAAGGCACAAACCTCAAGCTACCAAGGCTAACGTCCAAGCTTGCAAAGCAGTGCAGAGAAGTGATAAAGGAAAACCTCAAAGAAGAAGAACAGAAATATTGGAATATGCAGCAGAAGCCGGGAAAAGCATTACGCACCGCCTACCTGTCCTTAGCCAACTACAAGATGGTTAGAGCTTCTTTGTCAAGACCCTGACGGAACAGTTTTAGGCTCTTCATATTTCTGAATCAACCAGATGCCATTGGGCTACATTGGCACATGATAGGGTCCAATGGAAATGTTACTGGCGCCCGCTCTAGCAAATCGATGAATAACGGGATTCAAGTGATCAAGTTATCAAAAGGACAATACAACTTAGAATTACATTTGTATAGTTTACACTACAAAGACATTCCACATATTTAGCATAGGATATAAGGATCATAGGAAGGAGACAAACTGGAACCAAAAACTTGCAGGGTGTGCTATCTAGGTGAGGTGAGATAAGCCAAAGAATATATAACACTATGTTAATTCAATCTTCCTGATTAGCCCCAGATGACAAGTCTTGTCAGATATTGCTAGTGACATAAAAACAAGAAAAACCTGTTCTCTGTCTGCTCTTCAAGCAGCGTCCACAAGTGCCATCCTGGAGATTTACAGCCAACAAGGAGTTGTGATGCAGAGAAATGACTTAGGATAGCAGCATCTTTATAACTGCAATCGTGAAAATGAGTCTCACTAGGGCATTTTTTATATTAACTATTGGGAGACAGTCTGCCAAAAACCCTGTGTATCTATTAATAGGCAGTATGCATCACACCTTACTTAGTATATCCTTAGATCTGCTTTCTGCCAACAGTTGAATTTGAGTCTATGAAGTTCCTGAAGTTCTATGTTGTTTGTCCATGAAGTTGTGTATTGTTCCTTTAAATCTGCATATGAGTCTAGCTGGGTAAAAAATTCTTGATGAGCCTTCATTTCATTGAGTTTTTTTTCACAATATCCCACCATTCTCATGCCCTGCTCATCAGAGTCACACCCTACAATGAAGTCTATTTCAAGTCCAGGTATGCTTGAACCAGAGGCGCAGATACCGGGGCAGAGCTGCTACTGCCTCTCCTTGTGCTCAGCTGATCATGAGGCGTCGGAGGGAAGGCAGGTTCTAGTTCTGGCCCACAATCCCAATAGAGCCTCACAAGATGTCAGAGCAGCCCCCCAGCATGAGGACAGTCATTTTCAACATCTGGACTCTACAGCTCGTCAGAGCTCCACCCAAGAAAAAAGCCGATTATCCCTTTGTGTGCGACCATGAAGCAGTTCATCAGTAAATGCATGAACTGACAGCCTACTACTGAGTATCCCACCGCAGAGCAGAGCCTTGTAAGCTACCGGTGTCATATTTGATATGCCAAAAACAAGCAACTGGTGCCTGCTTAAGTAAATTGATGAACAGAGGAAGACAAATGATACAAGTGAAATGATCCTACCATTATTTTTTGGGCTCAGAGAGTTCCATTTGCTGTAAATTTTAGGGATGCTCCTTTTGTACAAAATGTACTTCTTTGATCTTGCTGTTTGCAGTATTGTGTCTCTATCTATGACATTCATCATTCTAATTAGGTATATCTTGGATTTTTTCTTAGGGTCTCTTTTAGCTTGTGGTTTTTGCACTTCTTAGATCTAGGTAATTTCATCTTTTAACTCTAGACAATTTTTGTTAGTGATATCTTTAACTGTTTCTACCTCTTTTAAGTTTGCCTTCCTGTCTCTCTGGAACTCCTATGATTATTATGTTGTTTCTTTTGAATTAATCCCAATTTTCTCTTGCCTATCCTTGAGCTATTTTTTTGTTCTTTTCTGTCTTCTGAATTTGCCTCAATGTTTTTCTGAAGCCCATGTTCAAAGCTCACTGATTCTGTCTTTGGCTATTGTTATTCTACTATTTGAGATCTTTAAATGCATTTTGATCTGATTTTTGTGCAAGGTGATAGACACGGGTCCAAATTTATTTTTTCATGTAGCTGTCCAGTTTTCCCAGCACCACTTGTTAAAGAGGCGTTCCTTACTCCAGTTTGGACTCTCTGTACCTTTATCAATGATTAACTGATCATGTCTTGAGGGTGGGTGTTAGGATACTCAACTCTATTCCCTAGGTAAACAGGTGTGTTTTTATAACAATACCACACTGTTTGAATTACTACTGCTTTGTAATAGAGTTTGAAGTTGGGAAAAGTGATGCCTCCCATCTTCTTTTTCCCAAGGATTGCTTTAGCTATCCATGGAGATTTATTATTCCATACGAATTTCAGGAGTGTTTGATCAATTTCTTTGAAGAATGTCATGGGTATCCTTATAGGGACCACCTTGAATCTGTACAAAGCTCTATGGAGCATTGCCATTCTGACAATGTTAATTCTCCCCATCCATGAGCAGGGAATGTGTCTCTATTTCCTCGTGTCATCTTTTATTTCTTGAAGCTTGTCTTGTAGTTCTCTTTGTATAGGTCCTTTAAACACTTGGTTAAGCTGATTCCTAGGTATTTGATTTTCTGTGGCACAATTGTGAATGGAATCAATTTCTTAATATCCCTTTCTTCTCTTTTGTTCTTTGTTTATAGGAAAGCCACCGACTTTTTTGGTATTGATTTTGTACCCTGCCACTCTACTATAAATATCCATTGTTTCTAAGAGTTTTTGGGTCAAGAGTTTAGGGTTCTCTCAGTATAATATCATGTCATCTGCAAATAATGATAGCTTGATTTCTTCCTTGCCTATCTGGATGCCCTTAATGTGCTTTTCTTCTCTGATTTCTATGGCAAGTACTTCCAGCACTGAATTGAGTAAAAGAGGTGAGAGAAGGCAACCTTGTCTTGTTCCTGATCTTAAGGAGGAAGGCTTTCCAATTTTTCCCCCATTATTCACTGTGGGCTTTTGGTAGATGGCTTTGACTATCTTAGGAAGGTTCCTTCAATTATTATTTTTTGGAGGCTTTTAATAATTAATGGGTGCTGGATCTTGTCAAATGCTTTTTTTGCATCTATTGATAGGATCATATGGTTTTTTATTTTTTCTCTTATTGATATGATGTATTATGTTGATTGATTTGCGAATGTTGAACTATTCTTGCATTCCCAGGATGAATCCTACTTGGTCATGATGTATGATCTTTTGATGAGTCTTTGGATTCTGTTTGCCAGCATTTTGTTGAAGATCTTAGCATTTGTATTCATCAAGGAGATTGGTCTGGTGTTTTCTGCTTTTGTGTTGTCTCTCCCTGCTTTGGGTATCAGGGTGATATGTGCCTCATAGAAGCTATTTGGGAGTGTTTTTGTTTCTTCTATTTCCTGGAAGAGCTTGAACAGGACAGGCAGTTGGTCTTCCTTAAAGGTAGAATTCATTGGTGAATCCATCTGGACCTGGGCTTTTGTGTTTGGGCAGCCTTTTAATTACTGTTTCAATTTCCTTGATGGTGATAGGCTTATTCAGGTATTGCAGGTCTTCTTGTTTCAATTGTGGGAGGTTATAGGACTTCAGGAATTTATTCATTTCTTCTAGGTTCTCATGTTTTGTCGTTTAGGTTCTCAAAGTAATCTCTGATGATCTTTTGAATTTCTGTGGTTTCTGTTGTGAAGTCACCATTTTCATTTCTGATTCTGTTTATTTGGGTTCTTTGGATTTCCCTGTTTCATTTCTTCTATGACCCTTTGGTTTGTTCAGCAGTGAGCTGTTCAGTTTCCAGGTGTTTGGTTTGACTCCCTGCTTCTGTGTATGGTTAACTACTATTTTCAGCGCATCATGATTTGAAGAGATAGTTGACACAATTTCTATCTTTTTTATTTTGTTGAGGTATGCTTTGTGGCTCATTATATAGTGTATCTTGGAGAATGTTTCATGTGCACTGGAAAAAAATGTGTATTCAGCTCTTTTTGGGATGAAAAACCCTGTGTATATCAACCAGCTCTCTTTCTTCCATTTCTTCCTCCAGGTCCAGTATTTCCCTGGTGAGTTTCAGTCTCGTCTATCTATCCACAATCGATAAAAGCAGTGTTGGAAGTCTCTGACTATTATTATGCTACTGTTAATGTTTTCTTTGAAGTCTATTAATAGTCATTTTAAGTATTTTGCTGGCCCCTCATTTGGCGCATATATGTTTAGTAGTGTGACTTTTTCTGGTATACATACCCCTTGATTATTAAGAAATGGCCTTCATTGTCCCTTTTAACCTTTTTCAGCCTGAATTCTATATTGTCATATACGAGTATGGCCACACCTGCCTTTTTTGGAGGATTTGTTTGTGTGGAGAATGATCTTCCAGCCTTTGACTTTGAGTCTATGTTTGCTCTGATATTCAGATGCGTTTCTTGTAGGCAGCAGAATGTTGGATTCCGTTTTTAATCCATTTTGCCACTCTGTGCTCTCTTAAATGGTGCATTTAGACTGTTGACATTGAGATTGTCATTGGATTTTTGTGCCATCTTTCTGTTTAAACTTATTGTGGTTTTGGGTTGTCTTATTTTACAATAGACCTTTCAATCCTCCCTTTTAAAGTTGGTTTTGAATCTATGAATTTCCTGAGTTGTTGTTTATCCATGAGTTGTGTATCTTTCCTTCACATCTGAAAGTCAGTCTAGCTGGGTAAAGAATTCTTGGTGAGGCCTGCAGTTCATTGAGTCTTTTCACAATATCCCACCTTTGTTTTCTGGCTTGGAGTGTTTCATCTGAGAAGTCTGCTGTAAATCCTCAGGGATTCTCCTTTGTATGTGATTTCCTTCTTTGATCTTGCTACTTTAAGTATTCTATCTCTATTGTTTTGTCATTTTAATAAGGATGTGCCTTGGAGTATTCTTATTGGGGTTTCTTTAACTAGTATCCTACAAGCCTCCTGTATCTGGGAGCATTTGTTCTTCAGTTCAGGGAACTTCTCAGCAATGATGGCTTTGACAGTTTCTTCTTAATCAGGGTTTTCTTTCTTTCCCTTTCTGTACCCCAATGATGCATATGTTGTTCCTTTGGGCTTCTTCCTGATTTTCTCTGGTAGTCTGTAAGTTGATTGTGAGTCTTTTTTCCATCTTCTGCTGTTGTGTAGAGAATCTCTGAAACTTCGTCTTTGAGATCACTAATTCTTTCTTCAGTAGCTGTTACTCTGCTTTGTTGGCCTTCCACTGTGTTTTTTCAGTTCACTTACCTCATTTTTATTATATGTCATTTCTGCTTGTATTTTGATCTGAAATTTTCTCAATTCTGCTCAATATGTCCTCTTGTATTTTATTGACTTTGTATTCCATTGTTTCTTTGAGTTCCTGGTGTATCTTTAACAGTTCCTTCCGAAATTCCTTTTTCAGAGAGGTTATATAGCTCATTGTTATTGCTTTACTCATCTGTATTAGTGACTTCAATCATTGTGCTTGAAGGAATTCTGTGTTGCTTTACCATAATGACTATCAGTAGGTCGAAAATGTGTGTTCTGGGTGACTAGTCAGTAAAGTTAGTAGGTGCCTGAATTACTTTGTACTTTGGGATGGATAGCAAGAAGTGTAGGGGCAAATGCTCAGTGGTATCTCAGGTAGATAGATATTACGTGCAGACACGCTAGCATCTGGCGCGGTTTTGAATTTTTGGGGTGTCGGTGGGTGGTTCCAAGTCAGGGGTCAAGGTTGAAGTTGTCCACCGGAAGATATGAAGAAGTTGGGTGTGGCTTGGTCCCCCTTCTCAAAATTCCAGCCCTTTAACCTGGAACTGAGTGTCTC
>JAJIBD010024769.1:0-14088 GCA_021461705.1 Cryptotis parvus
GCAGCTCTCATCTTGGCAGCTGACTGACCACCTCCACAAGGACCCCAATTTTCCTATAGCCCATCGTCTCAAAGGGCATTACAGCTTAAAGTTTGCATGGTTTACATTACAAATATATTACACATTCTTTGCATAGGACTTAGGAAGAATAGGAAGGGAGACATCCAGGAACCAAAAAACTGCAGTGGGTGCTATCTAGGTAAGATGAGGTGAACAAAAGAATGCGTTACAGTTGCTAATTCAGCCTTCCGAACTAGCCCATGATGGCAAGATCATGTCAGACAGAAGAACAAGAAAAACCTGTTTTCTGCCTAACTTTAAGCATCATCCATTAGACTCCATCTTGGGTTGAGTTACAGCCAACAAGCAAACGTGCATAGAAATGACCTAGGATAGCCTTGTCTGTGTAACTGCAGCTTGATTAACAGTCTCACTAGGGAATTCTACATACTAACTCTAATGGGAGACAGTCTGCCAGAAGACCCCATGTATCTGTTAACAGGCAGTATCCATGAGACCTTCCTTCACACATCCTTAGATCTACCTTCTCCCAACAGCACCAACATCCACATACAAGGAAGAAGAAATTGAGAAATTCTACATGGAACTGGAGAAGTTCTATAAAGAAGATCCCGCCTTCTACAAGATCGTAGTCGGTGATTTTAATGCCAAGATACGACCAAGAAGATCGGCCAAAGAACTCCACATCGGGACCCATGGCCGAGAATGGAACGAACAGGGTAAGAGACTAGAGACTATCTGAGTTCATCCTGTCGACCAAGACCATTCATGGGAACTCACAGTTCCAGAAGGCTGGATCAAACGTTGGGCATGGGAATCTCCTGCTGGACAGTTCCACAATGAAATTTATTTTTACTGTAATATTTTATTATACCACCATGAGATATACAATTACAAAAATGCTCATATTTGGGTTACATCTTACATTGTTCCAGCACCCCTCCCTCCACCAGTGTCCATTTCCCACCGCCAATGTCCCCGATTCCCTCCCCCTCCCTAGCCTGCCTCTATGGCCATTTATTATATCATTCTCTTGCTCTATCTCTCTCTTCCTTCTCTTAAACATTTTGGATTGCAATGCATATCCATTTAGAGGTCATCATGTGTATTTAATGCTCTGTTTTAGGTTTGTTTTAGCACTTTCGACAATTATTAGCACTCTGTTCCTTCTCTGTCTTACCTAACCTCTGACTCCCACACATATGTGTAATTTTCACCTTTGATAAGACCTCCCCATCCATGTTTCGCCTCCTGATCCATGTTTTGCCTGACCTTGGATATTGGGTATAATAATAGGTGTATATATCTATGTCATGCAAATAAATGCAGTCATTCTATATCTGGCTTTCCTTCTAGCTAATTTCACTCAACATGATCCTCTCCATGTGCATTCATTTATAGGCAAATTTCATAACTTCATTTTTCCTAACAGCTGCGTAGTATTCCATTGTTTACATGTGCCACGGTTTCTTTATCCAGTCATCAGTTCTCGGGCACGTTGGCTGTTTCCAGACTCTGGCTATTATGAATAGTGCTGCTATGAAAATAAAGGTACAGATGGTGTTTTTGCTGTGTGTTTTCGGCTTCCCAGGGTGTATTCCCAAGAGTGGTATGTCTGGGTCAAATGGGAGCTCGATGTCTAGTCTATTGTGGAATGTCCATATTGTGTTCCCAAAAAGGCTGCACCAGTCGACATTCCCACCCAACAATGGATGAGAGCCCCCTTTCCCCGCATCCATGCCAGCACTTGTTGTTCTCACTCTTTTGGATATGTGCCAGTCTCTGTGGTGTGAAATGATATTTCATTCCACAATGAAATAGACCACATCATATTCAATCAATGGTTTTGCCTGACGGATGTCACTTTCGTCCCAAAATTCCAAACAGGATGGGACCACCGCCTCCTTCGTGCAAAATTCTACTTCACAGAACAGGGAGAAAAGGCTGCAAAGTTTAAGAAGAGAACTCCAAGAATGACCAACAACTGGGAACTCTTTGGCAACATTGCTGCAACTTGGGAAGATGCCATCATTGACAACATCGATTAAGAATACAACCGACTGGTTCAGCACCTCCATGTTTGTGCAAAGAACGCAAAAAGAGAGAGAAAGACACAAAAGGACGCCTGTCCTCAAAACCTCTCAAGCTCATTCGCCAATGTGGCAAGGCACAAGCCTCAGGCAACCATATGCTAACATCCAAGCTCAAAAGCAGTGCAGAGAAGCAATAAAGAAAGACCTCAAAGAATGAAGAGCAGCAATACTGACCGATGCAGCAGAAGCCGGAAAAGCATTGGCAACACCCACCTGTCCTTCGCTGTCTATAAGACCAAGATGACTGCCCTCCAACGTCCTGTTGGATCTATCACATCTTCCAGAAAGGCAATGGAGAAGATTATCCATGACTTCTACTCGAATCACTTTGATTGCCACATAAACCTGCCCACATACCAACTTCCACAGGAGGGATGTGTCATTCCCAACATTCTCCTTTCTGAAATCCGACATGCCATTTCATCGGTAAAGAAGCTAACAACACCTGGCCCAGACAAAGTCAGGCCCGAACACCTGAAGAATTGCCGTCAGTACTCATCAATACACTGGTTCAGCTCCTCACACGCTATCTGTCTGAATGTATGGTTCCCTCCCAGTGGAAAACCAGTAAGACTACTGTTCTTCTGTTCAAGTACTACTGTTCAGGTTCTACTGTTCAAGAAGGGAGACATCCACAACATTGGCAACTATAGCCCGATCTGCCTGTTGTCCGTCACCTACAAGCTGTTCACTCGAGTCATCCTGAACAGGATTGGCAGAACATGAAATGAAGGACAACCATGCTGGCTTCCAAAAGGATTCTGCACAGTTGACCATATCCACACAGTAAACCAAGCTCACTGAGGTTTGTAGGGAGTTCAGAATGCCGCTCTGTCTGACATTCATCGATTTAAAGAAAGCCTTTGATTCTGTTGAGAATGAAGCAGTCATCGAAGCCCTGGCCAGACAGGGCGTTCAAAACCCAATACATCAAGATCCTTCGTAAGCTGTATTACAGATTCACCACCAGGATCTCACCATTCTACAAAGAAGGGATCATCGATGTCAAAAGAGGGGTTCTACAGGATGATACCATTTCACCAAAACTCTTCAGCGCCACCCTCGAGAACATCATGCGACAATTAGAATGAGAGGGAATGGGAATGAAGATAGACAGTTGGCAACTCCGCCAACTCCCTTCGCTGATGGCATCATTCTAATAGCACCAAACATTTGCCAAGCGGCACAAATGTTGGCTGATTTTGACCGAGACTATGAAAAGATAGGTCTACAGCTGAATCTCAAGGAAACAATCTTTATGAAAAACGAACTAGCTCTGGATGCTCCATTAACGCTCAATGGAACAAACATCTCTGAATGCAGCAGTTATGTGTACCTAGGTTGAGAACTCAACATGATGAACGACCTAAAACCCGAGCTGCACAGGAGAAAGACAGCGGCATGGAACGCCTTCAAGAGCATCGAAAAAATAGCCCAAAGAACAAAGAACATCCGGCTCCAGGCACATCTCTTGGACTCCACCATTCTCCCTGCATTAACATATCCCTCAGAGACCTGGACCCTACAAAAGCAGGATTAGAACCGCTATCCGGGTCTCCCAAAGAGGAATCGAAAGAGCCATGCTTGGAATATCACGCCTCACTTAAGTGAGAGAAGGAATCCAGAGTTCTGACCTCCGTCGATGATCCAGAGTCAGGGACGCTGTCTCATTTGCCAACTGAATCACACGGAATATCAAAAAGATCTGTGGCGGTCACCTACAAGACGGTCAAACTTCTTCGCCAAGACCCTGAACGAACAGTTTGAGGCTCTTCGTATTCCTGGAGCAAGCAGATGACATTGGGCTAAACTGGCATGTGATAAGGACAAATGGAAACGTTACTGGAGCCCGCTCGGACAAATCGACGAATAACGGGATGTCTAGTGATCAAGTGATCAAGAGTTGTCACTGGTGGTTTATGTGAAGTGAGGAGGGAGAGAGACGGTAGCCTGGAGAAGGAAATGTGTCGCTTTCTTGCTATCCACGTCTGTCACTCTCAGGACAGCTGGGAGATAGATCTAGGGCTAGTGAAAGTCTGCTAGGAGCCCCCTGGAACAGCACAGACTCCAGGGGTAGCAGTCAAGCTGTGCCTGATGTCCACTCATTCTGAAGAGCTCAGGGGACTGGGTGGGGCTCCTAGGCTAAAACCCAGGTCTGCAGAGTGCCAGGCAAGCACTCTATCCACTGTACTATCTATCTGCCACCGCCCCCGCCTTTTTTGTTAATTTGTGTTTAGGGGGTTATTTTTTCTCGGGGTGGCCACACCTGGCAGTGCTCAGGACTTATTCCTGGCTCTGCTCTCAGGGGCTTCCCTCCTGGAGGGCCTCAGAGTACCATATGGGGATGACGAGGATTAAAAACGAGGTCCGAGGCATGCAAGGCAAATACCCCGCCTGTTCTGCTATCTCTCCGGCCCCTGTTCCTTCTTCCGTCAGCTCTAGTAACATTAACATTTTTTGGTTTTTGTTTTTGCGCCACAACTGGTGGTGCTCAGGGCTTACTCCTGGCTCTTCACTCAGGGTTCACTTTGGGTGGGGCTCACCAGGGGGACCATGTGGGATGCTAGGGGTGGAACTTGATCGGCTGCCCTACCGGCTCTACTACCGCTCAGGCAACATCAAAGTATTTCAACATTTCATATGCCATTCTGATTTGATACATCATGGTTGTGTGTGTGTGTTTTTATAGTATTCTCTTAGGAATTAAAGGAAACCCAACTTTATTGTCTCATTCCTATTTGTCTTCCCTTTAGTTTCGCTTTAATAACAGTTCTCCAAAGTTTGCAGATTTCATTAATCTTACCAGGTAATCCGCTTTCAATGTTAGTGATCATTGATGTCTCTTTGTTTCATTGTTTGCCTTTTATTAGTTTCTACAGTTATCCCCTTATCTCACTCCTCTTTCTTTGACTTTTTCTTTTTTGGGGGGGTCTTTTAGGTTTTTTAACATTTTATTATGCCACCGTGAGATATACAATTACAACGTTGTTCACGTTTGGAGGTTTCGGTCACACAGTGTTCCAGCACCCGCCCTCCACCAGTGCCCATCACCCACCACCCATGTCCCCAATTCCTCCCTCCCACGTCCCGCCTAAATGGCAGGTTCTTTATCTCCTCTCTCTCTCTCCCTCTCTCCTCTCCTCCTTCTCTCACAAATTGTGGGTTGCACTACATACACTTAGAAGCCATCATTTGCCTTTTTTGTCTGTATTTAATGCTCAGTTCTATGTTGGTATCAGACATTTGACATATATTCACACATGGTCCCTTCTCTATCGCACCTAACCTCCTGACTCCCACGCGCTTGTGGCAATTTCCACTTTTGGTAAGATCACCTGGTATATTTATGTCATGCAAATAAATGCAGTCATTCTATGTCTCTCTCTTTCCTTCTGACTAATTTCACTCAACATGATTCTTTCCATGTCCATCCATTTATAGGCAAATTTCATAACTTCATTTTTCCTGACAGCTGCATAGTATTCCATTGTGTAGATGTACCACAGTTTCTTTATCCAGTCATCAGTTCTCAGGCATACTGGTTGTTTCCAGGTTCTGGCTACTGTGAATAGTGCTGCTATGAAAATAAAAGTGCGGATTATGTTTCCGCTGTGTGTTTTTGGCTTCCCAGGGTATATTCCCAGGAGTGGCATGGCTGGGTCAAAGGGGAGCTCAATTTCTAGTCTTTGGAGGAATGTCCATATTGTTTTCCAGAAAGGTTGTACAAGTCGACATTCCCACCAACAATGTATGAGAGTCCCTTTTCCCCCGCATCCACGCCAGCACTTGTTGCTTTTATCCTTTTGGATATGGGCCATTCTCTGTGGTGTGAGGTGATATCGCATTGTGGTTTTGATTTGCATCTGATGTTGATCGTTTCTTTACGTTCCTGACCTGAAGGGCTGCTACTTCAGTTTTCTGAGCTTGCCTTTTTTTTTAATATATGCCTATAAGGCTATATATTTTCTTCCATGAACCAACAAGGCTGAGTACCACACATTTTGATTTATATCAGTTTTTTCCAAGATGTTCAGAACTTTCAATCTTCGAGAGTGTTTTAAATATTTCTAAATCTGTGGGACAGCTTTTTTTTGGTGGTTTCTATTTTGGTTGCATTGTGACCAAAGAGTACACTGCTGCTTAATGTGTAGTTGAGTTTTATAAATATTCTGTGCCTTGAAAAGATTTCTCTGTTGAACACAGGCTCGTATGTGAATATATGTATACACACTAACATATGGATAATGTCTGTTTATTTATAAATATATGTGTATTTATACATATACATATATTTGATTTTTTCTGATGTTAAGCCTTAGCTGACATTACTACTAATTCATCTGTTCTGCTCTAAATTTCTGGGAGGCACGTTTAAATATCCTACTTTATTTGTCAGTTTGGTCCTTTTTTCCCTTGAGTGTTGCTAGTTTAACAGATGGAGGGCAGACAGACGGTAGGGGCTTGATATGTGAATGATATATCCATCGATGATGGATAGATGTAGGTAGCATAGATGGACAGAGTGATGAGAGATTGATCTACAGATGACAGGAGAAATAGAGAGACAGACACACAGACTCACTGACCCACTATGCTGGTAGTAGAGAGCAGATGACATAGCAGATTAGTCATCAGCGAAAATTCCGCCTTGGAACTGTCAAGTTCTAAGGCCTAAGCCACCATAAACTAGGAAAACCATTTCATTTGTTTGTGCCTCTTTGACGCCATCTGTAAAACAGGAATAATCGTGGTACCTTTTCGTAGAATTTTTTGTAAACACTAGCGTGGTGTTATAAGATACTTAGAGGGACAGCGAGATAGTGCAGAGCTTAAGGTGCACGCATGGCATATGGTCAGCCCCGGATGTATCCCTGACACCACACGGAACCCTGAGAATCAGTGGAGGTGCAGCCCTGAAGGCCCTTGGTCCCCGACATGTGTACCTCTGGGGGGTTCCCGAGCATTGAAAAGCAGAATGGCTAATACCCAGCACTGCAGAACTCGAGCAGCCCCACATCCTCCAGACCTGCTTGGCCAAGAAGCACCTGGAGTGGCTGGGCCCAGGGCCTCCTGAAATCTACTTGCAGAAGCCCCACCCCGCCCCTGAGAAAAATACGAAAGTTACTTAGAATGGTGTCTGCTACTATTTATGCACCATTTAAGACTTTTGTTTTGTTTGGGGCAGCATTATTTAACATTTTTCATGTTGTAAGTGTATTGTTTACCGGTATAAAATTCTTCTAATTCTCTTGGCCTCAAGTTATGCTTTAGTCACCATTGTAATATTTCTTTTAATTTGATTAGTATTGATTTGTTTCTTTCCTCAATGACCAAGCTTTCCAAATCATCTCAGGTTGGTATATCTGTTGTGCGTTTTATTGCTGCAGAGATAATCTATTTTAATCAATTATTTCCAACTACGTAAAATAACACTTGTTTTGGTTCTTGAAATATTTGGTCATTCTGTTTTATTTTATATGCTGTTTCTGTTTGTCTTTCCTGCTTTATGTGTTGTTTGCCTTAACTAGTGTGACATTTACTTCCATATCTCATGTCAGTCCTTTTACATATCACTACTAACATTTTTATGTGCTTTTAAATTTATCTCTTTCTAAGAAAGCCTAAAGTGAGGGCAAGAAAGATGCCTTACTTGGTTGAGCATATGTCCTAAATGCTAGAGTCCTTGGTTTGATCCCTGACACCTCAGGATCCTTTAAGCACCATCAGGAATGATCCTCAAGCAGCCTCTGATCACTACCTGTATGGGCCCCTGTTGGGGAGCCACTGTGGTACCCAATGATGTCTGGAAACAGTTGCCTTCTACCTCTTAAACCAGAGGGGAATGGATGAAAACTCAGGAGTCCAGCGCTGTTTTATTTTTTTTAATTTTTATTATCACTTGATCACTTGACATACCAAGTTATTCATCGATTTGCTCAAGCGGGCGCCAGTAATATTTCCATTTGACCCTATCACGTGCCAGTGTAGCTCAATGGCATCTGGTTGCTTCAGGAATACAAAGAGCCTCAAACCGTTCGCTCAGGGTCTTGACGAAGAAGTCTGACATCTTGTAGTTGGGCGGCCACGTGATAGTTGGCATCCCATGGGATCCAGTCGGTAACAGGTCTAGTCCAGCGGTCCTCTCCAAATCGAATTACATGTCCAGGCCATCTGATTTTCGATGCCTTGGCAAACGAGACAGCATCCCTGACTCTGGAACATCGACGGATGTCGGAGCTCCGAATTCCTTCTTTCACTTGAATGAGGCGTGATATTCCAAGTATAGCTCTTTCGATTCCTCTTTTGGGAGACCCGGATAGCGGTTCTAATCCTGCTTTCGTAGGGTCCAGGTCTCTGAGGGTATGTTAATGCAGGGAGAATGGTGGAGTCCAAGAGATGTGCCTAGAGAAGGAGGTTCTTTGTTCTTTTGGCTATATCTTCGATGTTTTTGAAGGTGTTCCATGCCGCTGTCTTTCTCCTGTGCAGCTCAGGTTTTAGGTCGTTCATCATGTTGAGTTCTCGACCTAGGTACACATAACTGCTGTATTCAGAGATGTTTGTTCCATTGATAGTGAATGGTGCCTCTGGAACTAGTTCATTTTTCATGAAAATAGTTTTGCTGAGATTCAGCTGTAGACCTATCTTTCCACATTCTCAGTTGAAGTAGGCCAGCATTTGTGCCGCTTGGCTATAGTTTGGTGTTATTAGAATGATGTCATCAGTGAAGCAAAGGTGGTGTAGCTGCTGACCGTCTGTCTATCTTCACTCCCATTCCTTCCCATTCTAATTGTTACATGATGTTCTCGAGAGTGGTGCTGAAGATTTTTGGTGAAATGGTATCACCCTGCAGAACCTCTCTTTTGACATTGATGATCACTTCTTTGTAGAATGGTGAGATCGTGGTGGTGAATCCGTAATACAGCTCACGAAGGATCTTGATGTATTTGGTTTGAACGACCTGTTTGGCTAGGGCTTCGATGACCGCTTCAGTCTCCACAGAATCAAAGGCTTTCTTTAAATCAATGAATGTGAGACAGAGTGGCATCCTGAACTCCCTACAAACTTCAATGAGATTGGTTACCGTATGCCATACAGAGATCATAATTAGATCTCTGCCACACAGTGTTCCAGAAACACTCCCTCCACCAGTGCCAAATTTCCACCACCCATATCCCAAACACGCCCCACCCCCCATACCCTGCCTGCCCCTATTGCAGGCGCATTTTACTTCTCTGTCAATCTCTTTGTCTATGTCCCTGAATTTTTCTCTCTCTCCTTTTATACTTAGTGGCTTGTCCTATGGATACTAACGATGTATGATGTCTCTATCTGAATATTTAATAGTGAATTCTAGTGTGACATCATAATTCCTCATTCCCCATAACCTCTCCAGTTTGTTGCAAATAGAATGATCATTCAAGTGTATAAATGAGAAAGATCCTGGGAAGGACCTGGTGCTAAAATACGTTAGAGTCTAAGATTAACAAGTGGCTGTGGATCTTCAGTGTCATCTTCCAGCGTTTGGCATTGGTGGCTGGAGCTCAGGCCACACCCACTGACCCAAAGTCTGGGGAATGGGTGGAGGCGCCCAAATCCCTGCTCAATCTGGCAGGCGTGGCCGCCTGCATGCTGAGGAAGCACTAGGAGCTATGTAGGACACGGCCAGGGGGCTGGCTGAGCCTTTTACTTTTCCGCCAGGAACTCCATAGGGCCGCTCACCATGAGGCCGAGCTGCACACCTGTGGATCTGGAGTGTCTGTCTTCTGGCGGTTGGCTGTGGTAGCTAGAGCTTGGTGCTCCACCGACCTGGAGTCTGGGTATTGGGTTGAGGAGCCCAAATCCCTGCACCAAGTCTGGCAGGTGTAGCCGCCTGCATGCTGAGCAAGCCCTAGGAGCTATGTAGAACATGGCCAGGGGTTGGCCGAGTCGTTTACTTTTCCCCAGAAACTATATGGGGCCGCTCACCATGAGGTCAAGCTGTCCAGCGCTTTTTTTTTTTTTGCTTTTTTGGGCCACACCGGCAATGCTCAGGGATTACTCCTGGCTCTGCATTCAGGAATTACTCCTGGCAGTCCTCAGGGGACCATGTGGGATGCCAGGGATCGAACCCGGGTTGGCTGCATGCAAGACAAACGCCCTACCCTCTGAACTATCTCTCCGGCCCCTCCAACGCTGTTTTAAAAGGCTTTACTCTCACAGATTTTGGTATACAATCCAGTAACAGGAAAACTCCAAACTTTTTGGTTCCTAGCTGGGCCCTGGCCACTTGTAGGTTTATAATCCTAGGCCAAGATGGCCACTACCACTTGCTAAAGTCCAACAGGGAAGAGAAAGGAGAGAGGGAGGAGGCAAGGGGGAAGGCAAAAAGGCAAAAGGCAAAAAGGCCGGAAGAGAGCAGCCTACAGCTTTTATAACTTTTCAGCCCAAATGGGCCCACTTCAAAGGAAAGCAGTTAGTGTCAATCCCCTCAGGTAACTTCTCCCAGGACCTCACCTAGTTCCACTGAAATGTTAATATTGCTCCAGCCTATACTGCAGGTCCTTGGTATATGGGGGAGTGCATCTGAGATGAACTGTATCTCAGATTACAAAGGCATGTGTTGGGTGACATGCTCTACTTTAAGTTCCAGCTACACTTAGCTTACAGCCCCTCCCAGCTATGCTAGGGAGGCTTTGAATCAGCTCTGGCACTTCTAAAAGTCAAAAGGCCACCTGAATGGAAATTATCACAAACGTGTGGGAGTCAGAGGCTAGGTAAGACAGAAAATGGAACAGTGTGCTAATAATTGTCGAGGGTACTAATGACAACCTAGAACTGAGCATTAAATAGAGGCAAAAAGGATACACATGACAACCTTTTAATGTATGTTCTGTAATCCATAGTCTGGAAGGGAAGGAAAAGAGAAAGAGAGAGAAAGGGAAAGAAATAAAGAACCTGCCATGGAGGTGGGCTGGGGAAGGGGGAGGGGACGTTGGTGGTGGGAGATGGGCACTGGTGGAGGGACGGGTGCTAGAACACTGTATGACCAAAACCCAAATATGAGCTTTTTAATTGTATATCTTTTTATTTGTATATCTCACGGTGGTATAATAAAATACTTTTAAAAAAGGCCACCTGAAGTGCTGCATTTCAATAGAGTTGTTTACCTGTATTCATCTCTAGATAGACCAGCCCACTATGGGCAAGGCTGGGAAGTTTTGGTGGATTTCTATCTATAAAATAATTTAGGTAGGCTATGGGAGGGGAGGGAATTGGGGACATTGGTGGTGGGAAATGGGCACTGGTGGAGGGTGGGTGCTGGAACACTATGTGACCGAAACCTCCAAACATGAACAACGTTGTAATTGTATATCTCATGGTGGTATAATAAAATGTTTAATTAAAAAAAATAAGCTGGGAGAAGAGAGAAGGCCCTTTTGCCATTTTGGCTTCCCTTGGCGTTTTCCTCTCTCCATCCTCTCCGTTCTCTGTTGGGCTTCAACATGTGGTGGCAGCCATCTTGGCCTACACCTGGCTGGGGCCTATCTGGGAACCCAGAGTCCAGAGTTTCCCCTGCTTTTGGATTGTATATCAGAACCTGTGATAGTAAAGCCTTTTAAAACTGCACCGGATTCCTGAGTTTTCATCCATCCCCAACCACCCCGGCTCGGAGGTAGAAGGGAACTCAAGGGAACTCGTGCCCTGGTATTGTTGGGGACCCCAGCAGCCCCCGACATCTGGAGTGTCTGGGTGGGCACGAGCATCATAGACGGACAACATCTGCCTCCAAACAGTAGAATCAGAACTGTGAGTAAAAATGTTGGATTTCTCGTGGTATAGATAGGTTGTATCTTTTTTTTGTTTGTTTTTTTTGTTTTTTTTGCTTTTTTGGGTCACACCCAGCAACGCTCAGCGGTTACTCCTGGCTCTGCACTCAGGAACTACTCCTGACGGTGCTCAGGGGACCATATGGGATGCCAGGGATCGAACCCCCGGCCGGCACAGGCCGGCCGCATGCAAGGTAAGCACCCCTACCTGCTGGGCTATAGCTCTGGCCCCTAGATAGGTTGTATCTTTTATTGGGTCAGAACAATACATAGACCAGTTAATGAAGTTCCTTTTCTGAGAGCTACTCTATCCTTTTACAAATCTTCTGGGTCCTTGTGATTCTTAAACTGTACCTGTGCATAAGGGCAATTATTAATAGAGAGAGAAGAATATAATAGATTGAATGCAATTTTAAGGAACGAGGTTTATTCAGCAATTAAAGAAATAAGTGAGAATAGTAAAATTAAATGTAGACAGATTTTAAAGCTTGATGATAAACTAGAGGGACAGGAAGATACAATTATTAAACAGATTTTAAAACTTGAAAAGAAATTAGAAGAACAGGAGAGTAAAATTATTAAACAGGATTCAAAATTAGAAGAACAGAAAAATAAAATTATTAAACTGGATTCGAAATTTGAGGAAAAATTAGAATAACAGAAAAGTAAAATTATTAAACAATATTCAAAATTTGAAGTTTTTTTTCAAATTTTATTACACCACTTTTAGACATACAATTGCAAGATGCTCATGTAGAGTTATGGTTCTACAGTGTTCCAACACCCATCCCTCCACCCGAACCCATCTCCCATCACCAATGTCCCCACCTCCCTTCCCCTCCCACACCTCAACTACTTGGCGGGTTCTGTATGTCCTTTCTCTCCTCTCTATCACTCCCTCCCGCCTACACATCGTAGAATGCAGTACATTAAAGGACATAACTGTTTCCACTAGTTTGATGGACTGCGCGTGCGCATAGCGGCTTGGGCGACTTAGGGTCCTCATGGTCAGCGTCTGGACAGCGAAGGTGGCAGCTAAAACTTGAAGTTTTGAAGGGCTTTTTACTCTTACCTTGCTGGAAAAGGGTATCAGCAAGATAAGCACTATCTTAGAGGGAGAAATCGACAGAGAGTTAGAATCGAGGGACAGAAAGAGGACGTTTGGAATTTAGATATAAGATTCAAAGAACAGGGGCCTGAGCGATAGACCAGCCCGGGTAAGGCATTTGCCTTGCATACAGCTGACCCGGGTTCGATTCCGGCACATCCCATCTGGTCCCCAAGCACCGCCCCGGGTAATTCCTGAGTGCAGAGACAGGAGTAACCCCTGAGCATTGCCAAGTTTGACCCAAAAAAAAAAAAAAAAGATTGAAAGAAAAGAAGAAATAAATAGGAAATTTGGGAAAATTAAACCAAGAAAATGGATGTGTTATGCAGGAGATTTCTGATTTCATGACTTAGGAAATAGCGCATACCCAATACTGAGGCAAGACCCAAATAAAATCTGATTGCAAACACGCCCCAAGGCTGTAGGCTTGAAAAAGGTGTATACATTCCCAGCGAAAAATCTGAAAAGAATTCTAATGCAGGCGATAACTTAGAGGGAGGAACAGGGAAACCCAGAGGAGGCAAACTCTCAAACTGAAAATCTCCCCAGAGTTAATACCTTCAAAGGGGAAGATGCTCCTCTGACAGATGCTCAATTTGAAGACTTACGCAGAGCTCTTCAAGCTCTGATGAGTACGAAGGGGAGGAACAGGTTAGCCCGTGCAGTCCTCAAGAGCCTTGCAGTTCCTCTTGTGGTAAATCTAATCATAGTCAAAGGGCAAAGCCCTACAATCTTTCTCATGGCCAATCTAAAGATAAAGTAAGACAGGTTTATGAAGAATTAAATATCGAGTCAATAACCCCATTCAGGAAGGCTTGTGACAAATTTGGAGTAGCAAACCCTTATTCTTTAAAATATTTAGCTGATTGGAGTCGGAAAGAAGATTGGGTATTGTCAGACTTTGAAATGGTAGCCCATACTTGTCTGAACCAATCACAGTTCATGCAATGGCAAATGTGGTATGCAGATGAGATTGACATGAATATTTACACTTTAAGAAACACATAATCTGGCCATAATATATCTTTTGCCATGCTGAAAGGTGAAGAAGAATAGCAAA
>JAJIBD010024770.1:0-61769 GCA_021461705.1 Cryptotis parvus
TCTCTCTCTGTTTCTGCATCTCTCTCCCTCTTCTTTGACACATTGCGGCTAGCCCCACAGATATTTAGAGTTTATCACTTAAGTCTCTTGGTGTATATTCAATGGTAAGTTTTAATCTGCCATTACCATTTCCCACACTTAGTAAAACACTGGTATCTATTTATATCCTCTTAATGAATGCAGTCACTCTATATCTGTCCTTTTCCTTCTGACTGATTTCACTCAGCATGATAAGACTTTCTGAATTTTATCTTTTCTGATTTCTTAGGGAAAAAACCATAAAATTTTTTTTTATAGACCAACATTTTTGTATGGTGATATGAGGAGTGGAAAATTAAAATAATTTAAAAGAGGTGAGATATTTCAGGAGGTAAGACACTTGTCTTCCATGATGGACCTTGGTTCAATATTCAATCCAGTTTTGTACAGAGCATGACTACAGTTCACACTGAGTGCAAAGTCAAAAATAGCCCTGGAGCACAATGGCATTGGGCCCCAAAACAACCATGAATACATACAGGGGAATTTTAAACCACATTTTAAATGAAAAAAAAACATATTTAGTTATATATACTCAGTTAAATAAAATCTACTCTTTATGTTAAGTCGTATGCTCTGTGTGTATATTTAAAACTAATATGTGTGTCAAGGGTAACTGTAAAACAAATTAACATCAGTTTGCTAAGAAAAGAAACTTGAGATGCTTCTTTAAAAATAATAACTAAATGACTTTTAAATCAACTCATGGTTGTCCTCCTGATTAATGCCTAAGTTCTGCAACTTATACATGGAAAAATAGTTTCTTTATATAAGATGAGTTTCATTTGAAAGATATGCATGCCCCAGTCTTTTATTTAAATTTAATATTTACAGCTTGAGGGAGGAACTACTTCCATGTGAAATTTATACAGTTAAACGTAGTAGTATTTATATCATTGCATATCATCAACCTTCATTATTTAAATATTACCAAATTAAACTAAATTGTACATTTAATTATACAATCTAATTTTATGTTTAATTAAATGCAATAATTCTGAATGGAAAATAGAGAGCATTTAGTTTGCCTAAAATTATGTCAATGAAAAACATTAAATACCATCAGTCATGAAGTTGATAAAAATCTCATTGAAAGTCACTCACAGGAATTCTATGTTACTTTTTGCAAATATACTATTTGAATTCATAAATTTTTATGGCAATACATTTTAACAAATGTACTGTGGTTTATATTTAAAAGTGCTCTGTGGTTTATAGGAACAAAGCAATTATGGTTCACTATCTGCTCATCTGGTTTAGCAGAAGGTACTTTCTCCACAGCAGAAGAAAAATATACAATTAGCAACAATAAAGACTTTAAATTCAGAGCCTCATCCACATTCCATTGGGTGAGAGGTCTCTTTCTAATAAGGCTAAATTCACTGAATAAATCATAAAAGATGTTAGAGGCTAAATAAGTTAATAGTACAGAAATCAAAGTATGGTAGTACACTCTTTTGTGTGTATTTACTAGGATATTCTTTTATATATATGAGATATATATCTTATATGTAAGATTTATATCTCATATATAAGATATATATCTCATATATAAGATATATATCTTAGATAAATAAGATATATCTCATATCTATATATCTCATATAAGATATATCTCATACCTGAGCTGCACAGGAGGAAGAGAGCGGCATGGAATGCCTTCAAAGGCATTGAAGAAATAGCTAAAAGAACAAAGAGCCTCCGGTTCCGGGCACATCTCTTCCACTCCACCGTTCTCCCTGCATAAACATGTGCCTCAGAGACCTGGGCCCTATGAAAGCAGGATGAGAATGCTATTTGGGTCTCCCAGAGAGGCATCGAAAGAGCTATGCTTAGAATATCACGTCTCACTCAAGTGAGTGAAGGAATCCGGAGTTCTGACCTCTGTCGCTATTCCAGAATCAGGGACGCTGTCTCATTTGCCAAGGCCTCGAAAATCAGATGGGCTGGACATGTAATGCGATTTGGAGACAACCTCTGGACTAGAGCCGTTGCCAACTGGATCCCACGGGATGTCAAAAGATCACGTGGCTGCCCACCTACAAGATGGTCAGTCTTCCTTGTTAAGACCCTGAAGGAACGGTTTGAGGCTCTTCATATTCCTGAATCAACCAGATGCCATTGGGCTACATTGGCACGTGATAGGGTCCAATGGAAATGTTACTGGCACCCGCTCGAGCAAATTGATGAATAACGGATTCAAGTGATCAAGTGATCAAGTGATCTCATATCTATCATATATGATATTATATATCTTATATATCTAAGATATATACCTCATATATATTATATCTCATATATCTCTTATATCTCATACATCTCCGTATATAAGATATATATCATATGTAAGATATATATCATGTATCATATATATAATATATGATATATATCTTACATATGATATATATCTTATATATCTGATATATAATGTATATCTTATATATAAGTTGTATATATCTTATATATATATTTCTAGAAGTATCCAAACTAGAAATAAATTATTATATCACCCTTTCTCAGTCCTTTGCAGGTTTTTTATTTTTCTTATACTTAGATAGAGGTGTCATGTTGTATGTTGTTGTTTAAGTAGAAAGTTCAGAGTCACTCTGAAGAGTTTTCTCATCTTTATCTTCTCCCATATCCAGACATCTAGTTGTTGATCTAGCTTTTTTGCTCACAAATGTTCTCTTAAGATTTTCCAGTATTAATTTCCATGTTCTTTCTTAAATGTACTCTCCACATTGCAGCCTAAATGAATACTAGAACCAATGCATACTAGAACCACTGATACAAATATTTCCTAATCATTGGGTTATTTCAGATTCCATAATATGATGTACAAGTTCTTTTTAGAAAATGCTTCCCAGTGTATAGCCTAGCTCTGCTTTCTTTTTACAGTTGGCTCTTTGCATCATATACTGTATGTTGCTTTCTTTTTATTCCAGATATTTTACACATCTTAAATAATTTCCCACTTTTTCTGCCTTGTAATTTAACCATTATTTAAATGAATTCAGGTTGTCCTTGTCATATACTGCTCTTTAAAGAGTTACCTGAGCTGTTTTTACCACAATTCATAGCTCCTAATACTTGATAATTTTGCATTAATAGTCCCACGGTATTATTACTTATTGATTTGGTTTTTGACACTTATACTCAAACAAAACATGTCTCTCATTACACTTTTATCTCATTCCACTATTATCTCACATACTAATTCAGATTTTTCCATGTTTTATATATATATATATATATATATATATATATATATATACATACATATATATATTTGAGAGAGAAATTTGGAAATTAGGAAGTTTAGACTGCAATTCAGACTTTATGCTAATTTTACCCCTAGCATCTAAACAGCATACTAAATTTTATTAAGTATCAATAAATTTAATGCTGGATATGAGTTTTGAGTTTTTTATTTTTACTATATCTTAAATATGATGTAGAATCAAACCCAGGAAAATTATTGATATTGGCTTATATTGAAAGGAGTGAGTGTTATACAATTCTGTTGCAGAAATTGTGCATACTTATAGGGAATTATGGTGATTTAAATTAGTTCTGATTGGAAAGTCAACATGTTGCAATTTATTTTCTCCTTTACTTATCAATGTAAATAGTTTTGTATTTATTTTTATTTCTGGGTTAGAGTTTGAGTTCTTGTTTGAAACACAGTAATAACTTAACAATAATTTTGCTTTGCCTCATAAACTCACACTTTTGTACATTTAATTGCTTCTCATTTTTAATTGAAAATTAAGTTATGTTTAGGTCCACTATTATGAAATCTAAGACATGTTTTGCTTAAATTCCTTATTACCTTTTCTTAAAGTTTACTTTAGCTTTCTGAAGAACAGCAAATTTACCTCAATAGACTTTATGATATAAATATGTATTTATGTATCACTTCACTTGATCATTTGAGATCGTGTTATTCATGGATTTGCCCCGAGTGGACACCAGTAATGTTTCCATTTGACTATCAAATGCCAGTGTAGCCCAATGGCATCTACTTGTTTCAGGAATACGAAGATCCTCAAACTGTTCAGGATCTTGACGAAGAAGTCTGACCATCTTGTAGGTGGGTGGCCATGTGACCTTTTGTCATCCTGTGGGATCCAGTTGGTAATGGCTCTAGTCCAGCAGTAGTCTCCAAAATCACATTGCATGTCCAGCCCATCTGATTTCCGATGCTTTGGCAAACGAGACAGAGTCCCTGACTCTCAATCATCAACAGAGGTCGGAACTCTGGATTCCTTCTCTCACTTGAGTGAGGTATGATATTCCAAGCATAGCTCTTTTGATTCCTCTTTGGGAGACCCGAATAGAGTTATCATGTTTTCATAGGGCCCAGGTCTCTGAGGCATAAGTTAATGCAGGGAGAATGGTGGAGTTGAAGAGATGGACGTTTTATATCCCTTTTAGCTATTTCTTTGATACTCTTGAAGGCATTCCATGCCCTTCTCTTCCTCCTTAGGCAGCTCAGGGTTTAGGTCATTCTTCATGTTGACGTCTCAACCCAGGTACACAAAAACTGCTGCATTCAGAGATGTTTATTCCATTGAGAGTGAATGGGGCCTTCGAACTAGTTCATTTTTCATAAACATAGTTTTGTTGAGGTCCAGCTGTAGACCTATCTTTCCACATTCATGGTTGAAGTCAGCCAGCATTTGTGCCGCTTGGCTAATGTTTGGTGTTACTAGAACGATGTCATCAGCGAACCAGAGGTGGTGTAGTTGCCGACAGTCTATTTCACTCCAATTCCTTCCCATTCTATTTGTTGCATGACAATTAAGGGTGGCACTTATAAGTTTTGATGATATGGTATCACCCCTGCTGAACCCCTCTTTTGACATCAATGATCACTTCCTTGTAGAATGGTAAGGTCCTGGTGGTGAATCTGTAATACAGCTCTCGAAGGATTGTGATGTATTGGGTTTGAACGCCCTGTTTGGCTAGGGCCTTGATGACTGCTTCTGTCTCAACAGAATCAAAGGCTTTCTTTAAATCAATGAACCCTAGACTTAATGACATCTTGAACTCCCTATAAACCTAAGTGAGCTTGGTTACCATGTAGATATGGTTGATTGTGCTGAACCCTTTCCGGAAGCCAGCTTGCTCACATGGTTGTCCTTCAACTAATGTTCTACCAGTCCTGTTCAGAGTCATATCCTATCCTGAACAGTATATATGTATATACATATTTAAAGCTAGGTATCTAAAGTTTCAAAACTATATGCAAAACCAATATCCAAGGCCAAGGAAACTTCGTCAGTGGTTGGAAGCTTGCCACAAGAGAGTCTGGGGGGGAGGGCAAATGGCAGCTAGGATACAGAAAACACCAATATAACAATAAGAGTAGGAAATGTTCATTTTGTATAGGAACTCAGTTCCGGGATATACCTGATAACCTTTTATCTGCATTGCAAACCATAAGGTCCAAAGTGAAAGACAGAAAGAGTATGAGAGGAGAGAAAAAGTGCCTGAGATAGAGGTAGACAGGATGGGCATAGCACAGAGAGAAACCAGGGATATTGGTGGTGCGAAATGTACACTCTTAAAGAGATAGTGATTTTTTAAAGTATTTTATTATACCACCATGAAATATACAATTACAAAGATGTTCATATTTGGGTTTTGGTCATACAGTGTTCCAGCACCCATCCCTCGACCAGTGCCCATCTCCCACCACCAATGTTCCCGGTTCCCATCTCCCTCTCCCAGCCCGCCTCCATGGCAGTTTATTTCTTTCCCTTTCTCTCTATCTCTTTCACTTTTCCTTCCCTTCCAGATTGTGGATTACAGAACATACATTAAAGGGTTGTCATGTGTATCTTTTGCCTATATTTTGATACTCAGTTCTAGGTTGGTAATAGTACTTTTGACAATTGTTAGCACACTGTTCCATTTTCTGCCTTATCTAGCCTCTTACTCCCACACATTTGTGATAATTTCTACCTTTGACAAAACCTCCTGATACATGTTTCACTTGACCTTGGATATTGGTATCATAATATATACATATATATTTATGTCATGCAAATAAATGCAGTGATGTTGTAGTTTCGGCCATTACAAAATACAGACTCTCCAGAAATAAAGGATACAGAGCAGCAGGAATAGGGAATAGGTGGAGATTTAGGAATGGGCAACTCTCTGATGCTCCAGTGGCTGGACCCCTCGTGGGATCTTAAGGTGTCCTTGACATTGGACCACAGGTATAATCCCTGTTCCTGATTGCCTTAGAGGCAAGTACCCATGAGCCATTAAGGACTTCACAGAACTGCAGGTTAGAGCCCAATAAGACCCCAGACTCATTCACACATTTAATGCACATTCACACAAGCAGAGAGAAGTGGATAGCTGCACTAGTTATCCCGGCCTGAATTTAGTTCACTGACACTGGAGACTGCAAACTGAGGTCAAATCTCACTGGAGCCTCCAAATGTTAGGGTCGGGACTCCAATCACCTACCAAGGAGGACTCCAAGAGACTGACTTATGCAAAAGAAGGGTGTTTATTGAGACGAGCATGCACAGGCTCACAGCATAAACTCAAACAGGCTGGAGACTGAGGGCCCTGAACTGAGTTGCAGCACAGTTTTTATAGCACTCTGAGACAAAAGAAACTTTCACAGTACAAGTTTGCGGTTTTTCCGATGCAGGGTGCACACCATATCAGGATGTCACTCAAGGTTATAGTTAGGTTTTCTTCCTTGACATCTGGTTGGTAGGCCTTTGGCTTTATCTGGCCTACTAGCAGAGCCCATCCACTATTTTAGTGTGGTCCTGTATTACTTTATAATTTTTTTTTCCTGTTAACTCTTTAAGGTCTGGTCTCAGGGCTTCCCCTTTCAATGTAACATTATATGATTAAAACCCAATCATGAACAACTTTGTAACTGTGTATCTCAGTGTGATTTATTTAAAATATTAATTAATTAATTAACATAAATGTAGAAAATAAATTTCCATTTAGAGCTGGAGAAAGACCTCAAAGAACTTGAACTCCCCCTTGCAGACAGGAGGCCAGTTTCCCCAGTAGTGCATGGAGTCCAAACATTGACAGAAAAACTCTTCTGTCTCATTGACAAACATGAGAGATAGAGACCTCCTCCTTCTGCACCAAGCAGTCAGTAGTCCCCCAGACATCCTGGTATGCACCCACCCCCCGAAAAAAAAAAAAAACTTTTTTAAACTTTTACTTAAACAAATAATTAGGAGGACTGGAGAAATACTGGTTTTTTTACCTTGTACACAACCGACCCAGCTTCAATCCCTGGCACAATAAGAGAAAAAAAAAATACTAAGAAATTTTGTAGTGAAAAATGCATAGTGATCAATTAACATATCTTATATAAGCAACACAAGTTTTCACATTAAAGAATTAGAAAAAATAAGATACATCTAAGCCTTAGTTAACAAAACAAAGGACATAATGCTGATTAGAGCATAAAGAAGTGAAAGAAATTGAAAAATTAAACATAAATGAACTTTTAAGAGGCTATTCTATAATAACATTGACAAGCTTTATGTCAGTCTGTAAGGCAATCAAAACATCAATCAATAAGAAATGATAGAAGGAAATGGAATTGATAATCAAAGACTGCACAACAAAAAATTTTCAGAGCAAGATGGCTTTTCTGTAGAATTTCATCTTGTGTCTTTAGTGAAAGAAATTTTAAAGTGGGTATTTTCAGGAGGGAGCACTGACTTATACAGACTGGAAAAGATGTAGAATGGCATTTGAGAGAAGGTTATGTACAATTTCTCCAAATTTCTTTGGAAATGTTAATCTGGGTGTCAGCATAGGGGGAAGTCTTGCATTCTTTGTAGCACTTTTATTTCTTATCAGAGCCCCTAAATTCTCCTGTATCTTTTCTTTCTGAGGCCTCCACAGCCCATCAATGAGTGGTGACTCTATTTCTCCATATCCAAAGAGCTCTGTATTCGCATCTCAAAGGGATGTGTTTTTCAAGCCTTTGGCTATTTCAGAGCCTGACAGTTTCTTTTTACATTTCAGTAGTTGCCTTAGGCTATGACTGTCTTTCCTTTCCTGCAAAGAGAGACTTCTTCATCCAGCCTGAGTCCACTGCTCCCTGAGAACTCCATGCTGGGAATCAATTCCTGCAACATGCATAAACTAGCTTCAGTGCAGCTTTTACAGATGCCTCACTTTGCTGGTGGGATGTGAGTATCTTGCCATATTGATGGTCTTAGCAGACTTTAACCACTCCTGAGACAAGCCAAGTCTTTTTTCAGGTAGCTCTGGGTGGGTAAATAGAAAAAAATCACTGTGTTCTGGAGAATTTTATCATACAGAAAAAAAAAAAACCAAAATCTTTCAAAAAATATCACGAAGAAAGGAAGACTTCCAAATTCATTTTATGTGACTAACATTACTCTAATAGCAAAACAAGGACACTTTAAGAATTAAATTGCAGACTAGTATTCATAATTAACACAAATGTAAAAATATTCAACAAAATCAAACTGAATCCAGCAGAACAGTAAAACAATCATACACCTTGATCAAGTAGTATCAATCAAGAGATACTGGGATATTTTATAATATGCAATCAACAAATCATGTGCGGCTTCCCCATCAGGGAATCAAACCCCTGTCTCCCCAATGACAGGCGGTGATACTCACCACTATACTAACGGAGGACAGACCCTCGTTACAGGCAATCAACAAATACAGTACATTATCTTAACAGAATGAAGAATAAAAATCATGATGATTGAATAGGTACAGAAAGAGCACTTTTCAAAATTCAACATCCTTTTACCAAATTAGATATATAAGAAAGATATTTCAATTTAATGAAAGTTATCTATGGAGGATCATAGTTGAAATGCTCACTGGTAAAAACCTGAACAGACATTTTCTTAACTGAACAAAAGCTTTTAGTTTCTGATATTTTGAAATACAGCATTATAAATCCATTTTTATAGATGGTTATTGGAATGGATAGTTAATCAGTGAATATGTGTTTGGGGTGCCACTGGAGTCCCCAAAAAGTATCAGGATAGAAGTTCTATTCTGCCTCCAATTCCCCCATAGAACGGATGAAAACTCATGAGTCTGGTGCAGTTCCAGAAAGGCTTTTAATAGTACAAAAGCTCTACCACCGCAATCCAATATAATGAAAGAACTAGCTCTGGTAAGAACTTAGACCATGCAAGAGAGCCCAAGTCTCCCACCAAAGAGAATCCTACCAGAAAAGAGTCATACCCAAAAAGGGGGCCAGTGCCTCAAGTCAGTCCCCTTATATACACCAAAATAATCCTAACTGTTGACAGGGAGAGTCCTGTCAACAAAGAACCCTTAACAGCTTCCAGATAGTAGAAGAGTGTAGAAGGGTGGTGCCACACCCTATTACAGGTATAAACAAAGGATCACATCAAGGACTAATCCCTTCTTCAGAGATTATCCTTCTTTTTTTTTTTTGCTTTTTTTGTGTCACACCCAGCAATGCACAGGGGTTTCTCCTGGCTCTGCACTCAGGAATTACTCCTGGTGGTGCTTGCTGGACGATATGGGATGCGGGATCGAACCCAGGCAGCATGGGCTGGCCCCGTGTAAGGCAAATGCCTTACCCACTGGACTATTGCTACAGCCCTGAGAGATGATCTCTTATGTAAAACACTGGAGAGAGATGGTATAAAGTAATACATCTTAATTTCATGGGTTTCATGTAATCTAAATGGTACCCACAAAGTCTTTCTTATTTATTATCTGCACCAGGGTGATTCTGAATATCTTGTTCTCTGTATACTGAAAGGATCACACTCATCTGGGTAAAGACAAACTATTATGATCACTTTCGATCACTTGAATCCCGTTATTCATCGATTTGCTCGAGCGGGCAACAGTAACATTTTCATTGGACCCTATCACATGCCAAGTAGCCCAAGGCATTTTGTTGATTCAGGAATATGAAGAGCCTCAAACCGTTCCTTCAGGGTCTTTACAAGGAAGTCTGACCATCTTGTAGGTGGGCGGCCATGTGATCTTTTGACATCCTGTGGGATCCAGTCAGTAACAGCTCTAGTCCAGCGGTTGTCTCCAAATCGCATTACATGTCCAGCCCATCTGATTTTCGATGCCTTGGCAAAGGAGACAACATACCTGATTCTGGAATAGTGACCCTAGGTCAGAACTCCGGATTTCTTCTCTCACTTGAGTGAGGCGTGATATTCCAAGCATAGCTCTTTCAATTCCTCTCTGGGAGACCCGAATAGCATTCTCATCCTGGTTTCGTAGGGCCCAGGTCTCTGAGGCGTATGTTAATGCAGGGAGAATGGTGGAGTCAAAGAGATGTGCCCGAGAACCGGAGGTTTTTGTCCTTTTAGCTATTTCTTCGATGCCTTTGAAGGCATTCCATGCCGCTCTCTTCCTCCTGCGCAGCTCAGGTTTTAGGTCGTTCATCATGTTGATTTCTTGACCTAGGTACACATAACTGCTGCATTCAGAGACGTTTGTTCCATTGAGAGTGAATGGGGCCTCAGGAACTAATTCATTCTTCATGAACATTGTTTTCTTTAGATTCAGCTGTAGTCCTATCTTTCCATATTCTCGGTTGAAGTCAGACAGCATTTGTGCTGCTTGGCTAATGTTTGGTGTTATTAGAACGATGTCGTCAGTGAAGCGGAGGTGGTGTAGTTGCCGACCATCCCTATTCTTCCCATTCCTTCCCAATTTTTGATGTTCTCGAGGGTGGCACTGAAGAGTTTTGGTGAAATGGTATCACCCTGTCGAACCCCTTTTTCACATTAATGATCACTTCTTTGTAGAATGGTGAGATCCTGGTGGTGAATCCATAATACAGCTCACGAAGGATCTTGATGTATTGGGTTTGAACACGCTGTTTGGCTAGGGCTTCGATGACGGCTTCAGTCTCCACAGAATCAAAGGCTCTCTGTAAATCAATGAACGTGAGACAGAGCAGCATCTTGTATTCCCTACAAACCTCGATGAGCTTGGTTACTGTGTGGATATGGTCGGTTGTGCTGATTCCTTTCCTGAAGCCTGCTTGCTCGCATGGTTGTCCTTCATCTAGTGTTCTGCTAATCCTGTTCAGGATGACTCTTGTAAACAGGTTGTAGATGACAGACAACAGGCAGATGGGGGGATGGTTGCCGATGTCGTGAATGTCTCCCTTCTTGAACAGTAGAAGTGTCCTGCTGGTTTTCCATTGGGAGGGCACCTTGCATTCGGACAGGTAGCGTGTGAAGAGCCGAGCTAGTGTATTGAGTACCAACGGCAGATTCTTCAGGTGTTCGGGTCTGACTTTGTCTGGGCCTGGTGCTGTTCCCTTCTTTACTGACGAGATGACATGTCGGATTTCAGAAGGGAGAACGTTGGGAATGACATATCCATCCAACTATTATGGATCCTTCCTATAATCTTAAATGATAGTCTCAACGTAGCCAGGGTGGCAGTCTCCTGCTAAATTCTAACTGTCCTACACTGGGTGCAGTGGGTATAAAGAGGAGCTGTGCCCAATCTAGATAACATATTAATCCTAATCACTGAATCTCTATATCACTGTCTTCCCATAGATCATCCATTTCCTCGAGCAGGCACCAGTAACATCTCAATACGTCCTGTTACATGTGAAATAGCCCAAGGGCATCTGCCCACTTCAGGAACATAAAGAGCCTCAAACCATTCCATCAAGTCATGGGAATGAGGTCTATAATTGTTACTGGTATTTGGCATGTCAAATATGACATGGGTAGCTTGCCAGGCCTTGCCGTACGGGTGGGATACTCTAGTAGTCACCTCAAAACTCGAGCAATTATTGATGAACCGCATGACCACAAAGCCAAGTTCTAATGCCATCTGGCTCCACCATGACAAAATGTCAAATGCCTCTTTATTTTTATTCTCCCAAATGTCCAATATTATCATTTCTCAGAATACTAAGTTTGCTTCCAACAAATTCAGTTTTCAATTAAAGCAAAGGTTATTTTACATTAACTTAATTACTATGGGGTAGGATGATATCATGAATTGATTAAATATTACATGTTTAACTGAGCTATTATCAGAAGAAGCAAGTGTCCCAATCAATACATTTTTTTCTTCCTTGAAAAGTTTCAAGTAAGAGAACAACAAAAATTTAAGGCAAACTCGAATACTATTCCATTTGAGAAGTTGAAGTTTTCACATACAGTCATTCTTTAGGACAAAATGAGTAGAATCTGAAGTGGCCATCCTAACTGAAATAAGAAAGGAAAGGAAAACAGCTGGAGTATTTTACCCATATATGAAAAAAAATAAAGGAAACGCAATGGTGAAAAAAAAAAGGCAAAGCAAAAAGTAAACCTGGTAAAAACTATGTTTTGTTGCCTGTAATAAGTAAATTGTCAGATATTGACCTTTTCTTATTAAAAATGTGGTGTTTTCCTTTTTAAATGTCTTTTTTCATAAAATAAATTAAAATTCTAAAAAAATTTCAGTGGAGATGATGAAAATCCAAAATCACTTAAGTGTTCAAACCAAGTTACAGACATACTAAATATTTATTTTATCTATATATAATCATAACTTATTTTTAGTTTCAGAAAAACTTTATTTCCAACCAAAGCTGAAAGGAAATTGTAGTTCATTGCCACATAGGAAATCATGGACTTAGAGTTCTGAAATTAATATTCATGGGGTCTAAAATAATTGCTGCTTTAAAGAAAAGTCACACCAATTTCAACCTACAATAAAATCCAAACAGTAAATCGGCAAAAATCTAATGAGTGCTCTTTGGTTAATGCTTTTTACAACTATTTTTTTTTACAACTAATATCAGAGGTGTGTGGGCATTAGATTTATGTCGCTAAGGATCACAGTCACAATATGAATTCATAGATGCATTAGACTCCACCCAGCAGAAGAGCCTATCACAGCCTGGGGCGGCCGCACAGTTCATCAATAAATGCTGGACATCAGAGGTGACTACAAGAGTATGCCACCCACCACGGCAGAGCCTGGCAAGCTACCTGTGTCATATTTGATATGCCAAATACCAGTAACAGTTATAGACCTCATTCCCATGACCTGATGGAATGGTTTGAGGCTCTTTATGTTCCTGGAGCAAAAGCAGATGCCCTTGTGCTCTACTAGCATGAGATAGGACATATGGAGATGTTACTGGTGCCCGCTTGAGCAAATCGATGATGAACGGGAAGACAGTGATACAGTGATATGCATTAGAACTCATTTAAAATACCCTATTCAGGAACTGAAATGATAGAACAACAGGGCTCTTGCCTTGCAAGTGGCCTATCTAGGTTTGATCTCCAACATACTATATATTCACCCATGTCCCACCAGGAATGATTCCTGAGCACAGAGCTGAAAAAAGCCCTGAGAACTGTCAGGTATGGCCCCAAACAAACAAACAAATACTATTCTTCCTGAGATACTTTAAACTTGAATAGAGAACGCAATGGTAGTATTTTAAAGTTGCATTAAGTTTAAAGCTATATCTTCATCTGTTGGGATACTACTTATTAAAATAAATTTCAGTAATAGAGCTAATATATTTCTTCTTTTTTTCTAAAATAAGATTTATTTTATATATTGTTTATTTTAAGAATTAAAATGATAAATGTGAAGAAAAATAATAATAATTTATATTCTAGTCTCGCCTTTTACTTTTCATAGTGGCAACTTTAAATAATATATATAACATTTCATACCCTTTTACTTCACATCCAATATTATGAATATAAGGGACGTATTTACTATTATTTTGTTTGGGATATTCCAAATTGTAATAATGCCATGGATTTTAATGCCCAATTTTATTTTTTTACTGAAAAATGTTCATTTATGGGTACCATTTCTGGTTAACCAAATATAATTCATACACCTTAATGGTTGCATAATGCTTCCTTGAGTAGAAGTATTAGAGTTTAAAATTTTAATTGAGTACAGTTACAAAATTGGTGATGACTGAGCTTCAGTCATTCATTATTTCAGCACCCATCTGTGCCCGGGAGGGGATGGCAGGTTCTAGCCCTGGCCCGCCACCCCAGCAGAGCCTCGCAACAGGCCAGGCGACCGCCCCACTCCATGAGGGCCGCCATTTTCCACATCCGGACCTCCCCCTCGTCAGAACTCCATCCAGCAGACGAGCAGTGACTACAAGAGTATGCCTACCCCACGCAAGCCTGGCAAGCTGCCCATGTCGTATATGATATGCCAAGTACCATAACAATTCTTTTTAGGTCATTCCCATGACCTAATATAATGGTGTGAGGCTCTTTATGTTCCTGGAGCGAGCAGATGCCTTTGGGTTCTACTAGCATGAGACAGGACATATGGAGATGTTACTGGAGCCTGCCTCGAGCAAATTGATGATGAACAGGAAGATAGTGATAGTGATCCCTGTAGCAGTATATATTTTCCCCCAACAATGTACCCTCCCTCTCCCCCCCACCCCCCCACAGCCTGCCTCTATGGCAGATACTTATTATTTTTTTTATTTTTCCTTTTTGGGCACTGTGGTTTGTAATACCGTTACATAAATATTACTTTCCCTCCTTTCAATACTCAGTTTTGTCCAGAGTGATCATTTCCAACTATCATTGTTAGAGTGGTCCCTTTGTCCTAGCTGAACTTCCCTTCGCTTTTGTGGTAAATTTACTACCACAGACCAGTCCTACAGTTCTGATTTCTACTGTCTTTGGGTATTATTCACATAGTATGTGTGTGTATATTTCTTTATAATACCCCCTCAAATGAGTGCTATCATTCTATGTTTGTTCATTTCTGACTGATTTCACTTGGTAAGATACTCTCAAGTCCATACAGGTATAAGCAAATTTCATGACTTCATGTTTTCTAACAGTTACATATTGTTCAATTGTGAAGATGTGCCATTTTTTTTTATCAATTCATCTGTTCTTGGGCATTTGGGTTGTTTCCGTATTCTCATTATGTGCATAGGAGTGTAAAATGCTTTACAGCATTGTGTTTTAGAAAGTCAAATGAAAATTGATTAAAAACATTGATATCAGGTCTGAGCCCGTAAGGTACACAGAGGGAAAATATATGTAGAACTAGGCCATGGCATTAAAACTAAAGATATTTTCAAGGATGAAACACTACTAACCAAACAGGTGGAATCAGAGATAAACAAATGGAAATACTTTAAAATTAAGAAACTTTTGTGCTTTTTAAGGAAATAATGACTAAAATGCAAAGACAGCCCAGAGAAAGAGAAAAAATTATTTTTCCAACACTCATCTGATAAGGGATTAATATTCAAGACATATAAGGCACTGGTAGAACCTTACAAGAAGAAAAAACTTACAGCCCCATCAAAAAATGGAGAGAAAAGATGAACAGAAATGTTTTCAAAGAAGAAATAAAAATGATGAAAAGGTACATATAAATGTTCTCTGATTATCAGGGAGATGCAAAAGAACCATGAGCTATCATCTCAGGCCACAGAGACCATGACATACCAAAAAGAACAAGAACAACCAGGGCAAGTGTGGATGCAGGGAAAAAGGGACTCTAATTCACTGCTGGTGAGAATGCTGATTGGCCACCTTTCTGGAAAACAGTAGGGACATTCCTCAAAAAACTAGAATTTGAGCTTCCATATGACCCAGCAATACCTCTCCTGAAAATATACCTCAGAGGTACTCTTTTTTAAAAGATACAAATTTATTATACTACCCTGAGATATACAATCACAAAGCTGTTCATGATTGGATTTCAATCTTACAATGTTCCAGCACCCATCCCTCCACCAGTGCACATTTCCTACCACCGATGTCCTCAGATTCCCACCTCCCTCCCTCAACCCGCCTCTATGACAGGCACTTTGCCTCTTATTCTCCCTCTGTCTAGAGGTATTCTCTTTCTTAAATTATTTATTTACTCACAGATTCTCAGATAGGTTTCTTCTTTTTGTCTCCTGTATAAGTATTCTGACTCATACATCTAATTATGTACACAATTTTTGTATGCATACGTATGTCATTGTCATCATAGTAAAATAATTTCAAAGGCATTATTACTATCTGAAATTTGATTTTAATGCATATACAATTTGCTTTTCAAATATATTACTTGGTTAGATTATTTAAATTTAACAAAATTATAAGCTTTTATAGCATTAAAACGTTTTTTACATGGCTAACCTGGTTTCAATCCTGGGAACCAAGTATGACCTGAGCCTGCCAAATGTGAACCTTAACCACAGAGCCAAGATAGTACTGCTAGGTGTTACCCAAAATCAAACATTTTTAATTTGTCAAAATTATGTTACTGCCATTAAATTTGGTATAAATATGATAGCTTCATATTTTTTAAGTTGAATATAACCTATTTATTGGAGTATTTTGCAAAAGACATTTTGTCTTTTCTATAATGCTGTTTGTCAAAAGTACGTTCTGTATAATGAATTAATGACATTTATTTAGTCAAAAACTCTGCCCATACTGCATTGATATCATCATTGTTTTTATAGCATATAGTCATAAAGCCTAATTTGACAGACATTTGGAGTCTTTGCTGAATTCAGCTGTTTCTTATCATATTTTCTGTAGCTCAGGTTATCTCTGTAACTTAATCATCTAGAAAACAATATATAATATTAAGTTATGTTGGAAAATAATGTTAATTCAGATGAGGTATCTGTTCAAATACTGTTTTTGAACTGCTAAAGTTATAAGGATAATAGTAATATTTAAAATGAACTAATGTGTGAAATTTGACAGAGATTTTTAAATTAAGCTAATATTTTTTCTGTTACAACAATAATTATTTAACTTTATCCATTTATGTTATTGTTTTTCTCCTTTTCCATCACTTTTGTTGGATAGAGTGTACCTTCATTTTATTTAAAACACACACACTTGCATATATACACACACACACACATACCAAGGACTGTGAGTGAATTTTTATATGGAAAAAATGTAATTTGAAAGCAATATGACAATGGAGATGAAGTTGCAGCATAATCGAATGTTAGCTGGTTTCTGATCCTTTCTTGATAATATTGTCATACTTTAGAAGAACATAGGAAAGAGGTGTCTATCTCTGCTAGCCATTTACTGTTCAATTTCAGTATTCATATATGGATTTAATTTCTTTGATAATTATGCAGTCAAAAAATATAACCCATACTTGTATTTCAAATGTGTTGCTAATCTTGAAACTATGCTGTTGTATCAATATGCAGGCAGAATGCTGCACTCATTCTGTCTCCTAAGGAACGTGGTCTCACCTGGCAGGTAGAAGTTCCATGGAGAGTAGTCCCTATTAGCCTGAATATCTCCTTCAATTTTCTTTCTTCTTGATTTCATCCTGCCATTCAGAAAATCATTCCTGTCTTGTGTCTGCTTACTATGTAATAATAAAATCATGGAATCTCTATGGGGAAAAAGAATTAGATTACATGACAATGTCTATCATGTAGTACAGATGTGATAAATATTTGATGGGTTGGTGAATGTATGAGTCATAGCAATATATATATTCTGTTAAAGACTATTTTTTAGAAATTCCTGGTGTATATCATTGCTAAGGAATTGAATGTAGCATAGACATAAAATGAAGGAAATTACAAAGCAGGAAAATATAATCAAGAATTTGGTGACTCATTTTTCACTTTTATTCTTTATTAATTAACCTAGGTTCCTAGATAAAAGAAACTTTATCACCAGATGTCCAGGTCTTCCAACAAATTTTACTTCTTAATTAACAGACTATTATAATATAGTATTGAGCACCCCTCCCATTTTGCAGTTAAGAGTAAGGAGATGGGAGATGACAATTGTTCTTCAGAATTTTTTTTGAATTTTCTTACTTTGGAGCCAGAGCAGGTGGTGCTCAGAACTTACTTCTACCTTTATGCTCAAGAATTTCTCCTGACAGTGCTAAGGTGTAATATGGGATGCCAGAGACCAACCTGGGTTGACCACGTACAAGGCAAGTGCCAAACACTCTGTACTATCTCACTGACTCTGACAGCTATTTTTTCAGGAGGGTGATCTCTATCTATTATGATTATAAATCCTCAGACATTCCTGCCTGAAGACCTTTGTCCCTTTTCACTCCCTCCCATCGTTTTTCTTTTTCATTTAATAACTATTTATTGTGTCTACCATGTTTCATATACTGTCCAAACCATTGAGAAAAGTTAATACATACCAAGGGCTTTGGACATATGTCTTATATTTCATAGAAGGGAAATATAAAAATGAAGATCTCTAGAATCCTTTTTTTTAAAAAAAAATTCAGTCATAATGAGATCAGTTAAAAATTTAGTTCATGATTGGGTTTCTGTCATACCGTGTTCCAACTCAGATCCCCTTAACAGATGTACATTTTCCACCATCAATGTCTCCTATTCTGCCCCCCCATGCAGTTACTTAGAGAGAGTCAGAGAGAAATAGAGTGAGAAATGATTTCACCCTTATATTTTACTTCTCTCTCTTATTCACTCATTCATTTTGAGTATTATCCCTTGCAATACAAATACTGAAAGGCTATTGTATATATCCCTTTACATACTTTCAATATTCAGTTCTTGTCCAGAGTAATCTTTACCAACTATGTCATACCAGTCCCATCTCTATCTTAATAGCCCTCCTGAAAAAAGTTCTACTACCATTAAAATCAAAATAAAAAATTAAAAAAAATATGAAGTCCTCAATGGAAACATTTAACATAGTGATTGCTGCTGTAAAATTAGTGTTGAGTAATAGACTGTTCATAAGTGTTAAGCTAAATTTTTATTTTTTTTTTTTTTTTTTCGTGGTGGCGCCCCCGCGTTCGCTTGGCTTTCCCCCCCCCCCTCTCTCCGCCGGGCGCCGGATCCCCGCAGGGGGCCCCCGCATCGCCCGCCCCAAATTTATTAATCTTTAGAAGACTTGCCTGGGACAATATGTTTTGAAACAGAACTTGCACAAGAAACAGAGGTTTGTGTGAGAATCTTGTGGGAGAAACAGTTCTAAGGAAAGACTGAACTGAAGGAGAGTTTCGTATATGTAATGTGGAAAATAAGAATAATAGAAGTTGAACATTGACTAGGCCCAGATATTCCAGAACTTAAATACCACCTTAACTTCAATGGGAAGCAGATGGATTGCTCTTAGAAATTGCTAAAATGCAAAAGATAGATTTTAAATTTTGCAGCTCACTGTTTGGGGAAAGGAGTATTGAGGAACAACTGGGAAAGTAGAAATTTTAGCGAGGAAGCAGGACAAAAGAATGATTATTAGAATGAAGATGATAAAGCCCACCTCTAATATTTGTGGATAAGGAGCAAAATGTCACATAAAGAATTCTGATTTTGTAACTTCTTTCTATTCCTTCACAAGAATTTCTCACACTCTCAAAGAGCCACACAGATGCAAGTAAAGACTCCAACCAGAGAGATAAGAAATTCTAGCGTCCCTAATTATTTGAATATGTGTATATTGTGAATCCGGAGTTCTGACCTCCGTTGCTATTCCAGAATCAGGGACGCTGTCTCATTTGCCAAGGCTTCAAAAATTCAGATGGGCTGGACATGTAATGCGATTTGGAGACAACCGCTGGACTAGAGCTGTTACTGACTGGATCCCACGGGATGTCAAAAGATCACGTGGCCGCCCACCTACAAGATGGTCAGACTTCCTTGTTAAGACCCTGAAGGAACGGTTTGAGGCTCTTCATATTCCTCAATCAACCAGATGCCATTGGGCTACATTGGCACGTGATAGGGTCCAATGGAAATGTTACTGGCGCCCGCTCGAGCAAATCGATGAATAACGGATTCAAGTGATCAAGTGATTCCTTAAATTAAATAATTAGTATGTCATTTAAGTTATATTATTGTCTATAGCAGCTATTGGAAGAGCATTTAGTCCCCTTATTTACTTGTTCTTTAAGGAAGGGTGATGCTGGAACTAATTCCAAGAGTGGGACGAGGAAAGCTGGAAGCCCAAAGCCAAATGTTCTGGCTGTTCAACTGTAAAAGTGCTGATGTTAACACTTTATTTGTTAGTAGAAAATGAATCTGGAGAAACATGGACTTACATACTATGTATGCTTTGAAGTTTAAATGAATGAAATGATAGAATAGGAAAATAGACCACAGATATTATTAGATGGTATGATGTAAAAGGGATAGTAAGAGAAGAGCTGGAAATAAATTATATAATAATATATGGATGCAAAAAACAAAATCCCTCTTACCTTCAGTACAGATGTATTTTGTATGAAGAATGTTGTTATATTACTGAAATCGAGCTTAACTTCAGCAGGAAAGTATGACACCATCCACATTTCTGAGAAAAAAATGAAATATCTTAAACTTTATGTAGGAGAAATAAATGGAGATTTCACTTCACTTGTATCACTTGTCTTCCTGTTGTTCATTGATTTGCTCCAGCGGGCACCAGTAAAATCTCCATATGTCCTGTCACATGCTAGTGTAGCCCAAGAACATCTGCTCATTCCAGGAACATGAAGAGCCTCAAACCATTCGAGAATGAAAGGTTAATTAACTGAAATGTGACATTTTGTTTATGCACATGTCTGACTCCCCTGAGTCAAATAAATATTCAATCAGAGGACAATAAAGAGGACATTAAAAGAAATGATAGCCAAGATAGAAGTTTCATAGCACTAGTCATAGACTGCGGCCCCAGAATCTTCAAGAAATAGAAAGAAAACAGAAGCCTGTTCGTTTAATGTTGAGTAAATATTAACTGAACAAAAATATCTGCTGCCAGGTACTCTGGGCACAGAAAAGTATAAATAGGATTTACATTATCCCTGCTTTCATGAACTTCATAACATCTATAAGAAGCGAATATGCAGGATGTCCCTGCCCCTGAAGTGTTGCAGATGTGCCCAGCTGCGTTGGCAGGTGGCAGATATGAGACAGGATTGTCTACACCCCCAGTGCTCTGTCCCGTGGGTTGATGGTCTGACATAGAAAAAGACTGGGGCCCCTGGGATGAACTAGGATCCACGGCAGAGCCTGGCAAGCTACCCGTGGTGCATTCGATATGCCAAAAGAGTAACAATAATGCACCTCATTCCCAACGAATGGAGACATTACTGGTGCCCGCTCGAGCAAATCGATGGACAACGGAAAGTCAAGTGACAAGTAACATGCAGGATGGAGAAAAAGACGTCTGGATAGAGGGACAGTGTGTATGCAGGAAGAGGGAACTGATAAACAGTCAGTGAGAGACAGTTTGCAGATGTGCTTCTCCTGTTATTGTCTGGATAGAGGCAAGTTTGAGTTTTTTCTCAAAGAATGGAAATACTGAGTCTGTGGATTGTCTGTGTTACAGAGAAAGTATTGGACTTAAGTATTTGTGTTTCTTTTCCAGGGAAAGTGCTTAATGTCTGAATGTAAGAGAAAACTCAATTTAGATAATTGAGCTAAATAATTTAATTTCTCACATAAAAAAAATTGGAGTGGATAGAAGACCATCAATTTAAAGAACTGATCCCAGAGATTACATAAATAATGTTAAAATGTTGGGAACACTGAGATATTTATCAATAAATTTTTCAGAAAAGGAGAAAAATACTGCATTTTTTAAAGGAGCTTAATTTTCTGGCTTAATAATATCAAAACAGTTTTAATATAGAAACACTGACTTTATGACATTCCTCAGGATGCTTGTTATTATTACCTGATAATAAGATTTTGTCCATGTATTTATTAGGAATACAACTTTTATATTTAATATCTGCAAATAAATATGTTGAAATATGAGTACATTTTAAAAGTGGTAGAGGTTAATTATTTTGGCTATATCTCAATTACTGTCAGCAAGTTTCAACCATTATAGCTTTTTAATTAATGATCATAAGAGGAAATTTATCACAAGCTTGAGAATTCTTCCTTATGTTATAACATAATTTGATATTATTATTGCCACCATAAAATGATTAACAAAATTCACCCTAATGGATTTTACTTTTCACACATATAATTAGGATTTTTCCTATTCTAAGTATTCTGTGGCATGTTGAAACATACATGAAATACAAGCATATGCTTTTATATTAAGTAAAGTATATGCTTTACAATTTTAATTTTCACTAGGGTTACCTTGACAAAATGAAATGAGGGACAGGAAGGCCTGGAAAGAAAGGAACAAAGGAAGGTTGCACCCATTTCTAGTAGTCAAAATCATCCCTCATAACTTACATATGGTTCCCCTCAAATTAAAAAAAAATATTTATCTGTGATCAAATATATTGAGACTTTGCTCAAGAAAACACCAAAATTAAAATAAAAAATATTCCAGGCTTTACCGAAGACACAGGACAATTTCTGGGAGACAGTGTTATAGGAGATAGAAAACATGCACTTTTTTTTCTTATGATGAAAGAGGAAAATTAAAAATCGGTAAGAAGAAGCTAAGATGAAGTCCATACTTTGCTTCAGATTCTGCTGTGTTTGGCTCCATATCAAATGCTATTTTCCTCCTTGTACCAGATTACACAAGACCCATTTCAATAAGTTTTCCTTCTTTTAATATTGTGCTGTTTTTTCTACTCCTTACAGAGCAAACAGAATATTTTTTGACAGCAATCTGAATATAGCATGGCCTACTTAAAAGTGATCATAGCTTTTTGAATAGCCTTCAAAAGCCCTTGATGAAGTGTAAACTTTGGAACAAAATAGTTTGATCTATGCCACATACCAGCTGTGTAACCATGTATGAGCTATCTCTTCGTTCCTTAGCTTCTTTTCATAAGGTTGCATAAGAACTTGAAGGATTAATAAATGAGAAATACTGGAATAGTATCGAAAATAATGTAAATTATCCTCTTTATCAGGAATATTATTCTGCCCATTGTATCTCTAATCATGTCCTACAAATGACTAAGAATGCATATTCTCATTTACCTCCCCTCCTTGCATCACCCTCTATATCTGTATCTAATATCAGCTATTACTGAGTGACTGACTTTGCTTTTCACCAAGCAACCATACAGTTTGAGGTATACAAATTAGACCTCCTATGCTCACCGAGGTGCCATCCTTTCATCTCAGCTCTTTGTCACCTAAACTATCTAACTGCATCAACATAAAAATCTTTTGATGAAATCTGCTTCTAAACTGAGGACACTTCTGTTCCAACTTTTACATTGTCACTAAAGCAATCTTTTTGAAATACTTATCAAAAAATACAGTTCTAGCCGTTGTCTCCTTAAAAGTTCTTGTCTGGTATCCATTCTTTTTCCAAAAAGAGCTTTAGTTAGAAGTACAAGACACTAGGGTCAGGGCAGCAGCTTCTTTTCTAACAACTCTTGACTGTCACCTCCTCATTATCAATCCTCCCATTCACCCTTGCCTTAAGCAATATTGAATCTCTCACAATATTAAGTTTCCTAGGCTATATTGGACTTCTGTGTTTTTGTGTGGACGCATTGTCAGAATATGCTACATTTCCAGCCAATCCCTTATAACCCTATTTCCTGTTTATTTCCCCCAACAATTAAAATGAAGCCTATTTGAAGGTTTTCCTGATTTCAAACTATACTTTGTCTTTTTAAAAAAAAGGTATTACACTCTGAGCTTCTGTTCTACTTTATCTTTCAATCCCTCTAGCCTGGCATTTGTCTGCTGTCTCATAATTTTTATTTGTGTTAACTATTATATCCTCTGATTCTCTGAGGGCATTGATGTATCTTATAATATTTGTTTTGTAGAACCCAAAGTATAGCCTCAAACACATTAGAGTTTCAATTGTGTCTATAATTAGTGAATAAAATAATATAGATAAGTCAGTGTAGTTGGAGATAATTAAGGTGCTTTAAATATAATTATAGCACATCTATTATTTTGCACTAAGGGGACATAAAACAATTATATTTCCCATGTCAACTTAAGCTAGTGGAATCAATAATTCAAATGGCATATAATTACATATATAAGTGTGATAATATTTTTTTCTATTTTGTGCTGTTCTAAGGAATCACTTATAAAACAGTGTATTTGCAACATCTAAAGAAGCTTGCCATGATTAGAGTTAAGAAGAGATGATGACAGATTATTATTCACTATCACTATCTTCCTGTTAATCATCTATTTGCTAGAGCGGGCACCAGTAATATCTCCATATGTCCTGTCTCATGCTAGTAGAATCCAAAGGCATCCGCTTGCTCCAGGAACATAGTGAGCCTCAAACCATTATATTAGGTCACGGGAATGACCTAATATAAATGTTACTGGTATTTGGCATATCAAATACTACATGAGCAACTTGCCAGGCTTGCCGTGCGGGTGGCATACTGTTGTAGTCACCTCTAAATAAAGCATTTATTGATGAACCGTGCGGCCGCTAGCAGCCGCGCAAGCCAGTCTGTGACAGTCTGATCTGCTGGGTGGAGTTGTGACGAGAGGGAAGTCCAGATGTGGAAATTGGCGGGCCCCATGGAGTAGGGGAGGGTGGTCTGGCTTGTTGTGAGGCTCTGCTGGGGTGGCAGGCCAGGGCTAGAACCCACCATGCCTCCCGGGCGCCTCATGAGCAGCTGGGCACAGGGAGAGCAAGTAGCAGCTCTGCCCCATGTCTGAGAGTCTCGTGGTTCAGCATACATGGGCCGGATTAAAAAAAAACTGCTGCAGGGTGGGTGCCGATGATCCGGTCTGTGATAGTCTGGTCTGCTGGGTGGAGTTGTGACGAGAGGGAAGTATGGATGTGGAAAATGGCGGGCCCCATAGAGTAGGGGTGGGGTGGTCTGGCTTGTTGTGAGGCTCTGCTGGGGTGTTCAGATTATTATTATTATTATTATTATTATTATTATTATTATTATTATTATTATATCTTTTTTATCTTTACTCTGCCTCTATCTATGTATTTAACCTTAGGTTCATAACAGGGTATTTTCTTCTCTGGTGTATGTTTTTGTGTCAGGTGGTTTCTCTGTATTGATGTGAGATGCTACTCGACAAAAAAGAGTGAATTCTCTAAGAGAATTTGGTACACCAGCTACTTTCTGAGGCTGTCCAGTAAATTAATTGCTAAGCATATGCGTAGAGGTATGGGGGGCAGGAACACTGAGTTTGAACTAAATTGTTCAGAGTGGCACTGCCACTAGCTGCCCTTTTTTCCTCAGCCATGAAAGCATTCTTGCTGGGGCTCACCTTGAGCTTTCTTCTCACATGGATGTTGAATAAATGCACTGCTTGAAAGGATTAGGCATTTCTAGCAGGCCTAGGATAGCACTCTTCTGACCGTTTCAGACCTTAGGGCTTTTTCATGGAAGCTTATACGGATATTTTATATCTGTGTGTATTTAGATATAACACATAGAACTTAACTTTTAGAACTACTTCAGCACAGATTGCCTTTAAAGCTCTGGGAAGTGACACAGCGGTACATGTACTGTGTCTCAATTTCCTATTGGTCCTGTTGAAGTGTGTCACTAACAGAACAGTTTGAAACACAGATTTATTCCCTTAATGTTGTGGAGGTCAGAGGCTGAAGCTGTTCGCAGGGAATACTACTTCTAGAGATTTCTCCTGGGAAACATTTCCTTTCCTTTTCTGACTTTCGTAGGCTTTCTTTGTTGCTCAGTTTATGTCCACATCTCTTCATCATTTGAACTTTGGCTTTCCCTTACCACTTTCAGTTGCTCAGATCTTCTGTTTCTTACGTTTCTCCATAGCACGCACACTCAGCTGTGCTCAGGGCACTCCGATGATCCTTAGTTTTGAAGTTCAGGCCTCACATTTCAACACTCAGGGCCACTAAAACCAACATGGGTAGAGCTCAGGAGCCACAAGGGCAACTTCAAGCTTTGGGGCCAGGGGTGGCATGTAGTATCTGGGATCTGATTATCTTCTACCCAGTGAGAGCTCTGCTAATTGTGCTAGCTGATCCGCCTCCACCTCACTTTTATAAGGGCACTTATTCTGATTTTGCCTTCTTCATAATTTCAGATTATCTCCTAATCTCTCTCTCTCTCTCTCTCTATATATATATATATATATATATATATATATATATATATATATACATATATAACTTGGATCACATCAGTGAAGTCTGTTCTTTGTACGTATAAGGTGATTCAGACTATGCTGAAGTTCAGGATATGGATGTCTTCTAAAACTATTGTTCAATTTACCATAACATGATCATGCGCTTGTGAAGATTTTTTAGATATAAAATATTTTACCTTAGTTAAGGCAACCCTTAGATGGTCATTTTGCAGTAGTTTCAGACATTTAGGTTTCTAAGGAAAATCTGGGTTCAAGACACTTTGTTTTAATATCGGTCATATTTTCAGTCTTTGTCATGTATATGTAAGGTGTAGTTCTCAGGTTTAGGAATTTCTTCTAGGTATGTATTTGCCTGTCCTACAAACTCACTCAAAATTATGCCTTAAAGGTATTGTGCCTTAGGTCTTATTGTATATAAATATTTTGTATAGTGCTCCGCATTGTAAGAATATAGGTAATAGAAAGAAATAGGGATATAAATATGTGAACACCAATAACAGTTTTTGCTAAACCTTTAAAGTCATCAGCAGGCTAATATTCTAAGAGAAGAATAAGATTCTTGTTGACACTTGATTAGCATTTTCATCAAGAACAGATGAATTACTCTTACAGAGTGATAACCATATTACTTTACAGCTAAAATTTACAAAGAAAAATATTTTAAATCTGCCAGACAGTTCTTTATAAAAATACTGCCTTTTATTCTGAATTAAGTGATTTTTCTAATAATACAACTTTAAATAAATGAATTAAAACTTTAAAATAAATTTAATAAAGTTTTCTTTTTTTTTTCCTTCTTTTGGGTCACACCCAGCAATGCTCAGGGGTTCAGGAATTATTCCCTGGCGGTGCTCTGGAGACCGTATGGGATGCCAGGGATTGAACCTGGCTGGGCCGCATGCAAGGAAAATACCCTACTCAATGTGCTATCACTCCAGCCCCAATTAAGCTTGAAAAATCTAAATTTTTTAATTTTTTGTAATTTTTTCTGATCCAAAATTCATGATACCTAAATGCCTTTTTTTCTCTTTAAGGATGATTCAGGTACACAACAAACTGTATGAGCCTTAGGCTCCACAAATCCAGATTTGACCCTGCTAAAACTTTTATCACTCAGGGTTTAAAGATAAGTAAATTGCCCTTTTTCCTATTTGTTTCTGCTTTTTTGGGTCACACCCTGTGATGCTTGAAAGGGTTGACCACCGGATGGGGTGACTGACTGGGAGCCTCAGAACGCTGCGCCTATCAAGGAAAACTGAGAGACAGGGCCTATGGTTTTATTTTATTTTTTCAAGCATGCTGGGGCTCTCAGCATAACCGATGGCAGGCTAGAGGCTAAGAGCCCCGAACTGAGATACAGCACAGTTTTTTTAGCATTCTGAGAAAAAAGAAACTTTTACAGTACTAACAAGCTTGCGCTTTTTCCAGGTTCAGGGTGCACACCATATCAGGATGTTACTCAGGTTATAGTTAGTGTTTCTCCCTTGACATTTGGTTGGGAGGCCTTTGGCTTTATCTGGCTTACTTGCAGAACCCATCTGAAAGAATGGCCCCTCGCCCACAGAACACAAAGACAGGAACCAGAGGTAACTGATAAAATGCCAGAGGTAACTGATAAAATAATGGCTCAACCAAAAGTAACTGATAAAATGATAAAAAGAGCACAGCAGGAAGGGCCTTAAGCAAATAACTCCAGGGAGGGCTATAAAGCAAACATTCCCAGAGGTTGCATCTGATGTCCCCCTCCGTATTTGGTATGGTAGGTGACTGGGCCCATGCCGTGCCAAATATTGAAAGAAGTATCAGGCACACTCAGAATGGTGGGTGATGGTTACCTGGTGCAGAGTGATTGGCTGCCTGCGGCGCAGACCTTGATATAATATTTTAAACCTATTGGATAGTTATGCTCGGGCTTTTGTGTAGCAGGGGAATTATTCCTTTAAAAAATCCTCCCTGCTATGAACATAAAAGTAGGGATGGTGTTTCCGCTGCGATTTTTTTGCCAACCTAGAACTGAGCATTAAATAGAGGCAAAAAGGATACACATGACAACCCTTTAATGTATGTTCTGTAATCCATAGTCTGGAGGGACAGGAAAAGAGAAAGATAGAGAAATGGAAAGAAATAAAGAACCTGCCATGGAGGAGGGCTAGGGGAGGGGGGGGGAGGGAACCGGGGACATTGGTGGTGGGAGATGGGCACTGGTGGCGGGATGGGTGCTGCTACACTGTATGACCAAAACCCAAATATGAACTTTTTAATTGTATATCTTTGTAATTGTAAAAATAAAAAAAAATTAAAAAAATCCTCCCTGGAAGGCTCGGGGCTCTTAACCACTGACCACTTGGGGTCACGCTATGAGCCCGAGTATACTCACTTATTAATAAAACCCATGCTTTTTGCATAGGACTTGGTCTCTCAGAGTTTTCCTTGGTAGGTGCGCTGCCCCTAGGCTCCCAGTCACCCCATCGGGTGGCCAACCCTACACATCCACTATTTTAGTGTGCTCCTGTTAACTCTTTGCAGTCTGGTCTCGGGGCTTTACCTTTCACCCTTAGAGTTTAATGTACTTTTCCTTCATACCATTTAATATTAATGAAAGGGTTATTTAGGCCTAAAATGGTAATTTTCCATGAGTAGGCCTGCCTGGTTGGGGAGGGGGTTGTTGGGTTGCTGGCTTCTTTCAATGCTAAGGGGTCATTTCCAGCTCTGTACTCTGGAGTTACTCCTGACTATGCTAGGGAACCACGTAGCATGCTGGGGATCTAGCCCAGGTTGGCTGCATGCTAGCAAACACCCTACCCACTGAACTATAACGTCATCCCACAAATTGTCCTTCCTAAATCACTTGTGTCACTTGTCTTCCGATTGTGCATCAATTTGCTCCAGTAATATCTCCATACTTCCTCTCACATGCTAATGTAGTCCAAGGGCATTTGCTTGCACCAGGAACACGAAGAGCCTCAAACCATTCCTTCAGGTTATGGGAATGAGGTATATAGTTGTTAATGGTTTTTGGCATACTAAATACAACATGGGAAGCTTGCCAGACTCTGCCATGTGTGTATGTATACACACACATATATATTTATATCATGCAAATAAATGCAGTCATTCTATATCTGTAAAAAGAACATTATAAACTTCCTAAACAAACTGGCTGCGGTACTAGAAAAGAACCAAACCCCTGCTGTCCACCCCCAAGTAACCCCCATTTCCAAATCACTCCATCTTTCACCCACCCCAAACTTTCATTTTAGAGTTCTTGGTTGATTATAGTTGCTGATTGTTTGGAATGTCTGTTTCTTTCCTGGGTGTTAAATCTCCACTCTTAAGTGTTAAATTCACACAATAAAGCCAACACACAGGAAATTCATGAAATTTCAGGCCTCATCCCTGTACCCTAAATAAAAGCAAAACCCCAGGCCAAGTTCTTTTCCACCTGTAATCCCTTCTACCAGGGATCTCACAGAGCACACCAGACTTTGTATGAATTTTTTGAATCTCTCAATAAATGCTCTCAACAATTGGAAATTTTCAAAGTTTTCAGGCGGTTACTGCTGTGAGGCATCTTTTAATCTTCCTGAGAACCCAGAGGCTGGTCTAACAACAGAACTGGCTGTTGTCAAGATTAGCATATAATACCACTGCTGTTGTTTTGAGGGAAGAAGGACTTTTGGGCTATAGCCAGCAGTGTTTAGAGGCCACACCCATGCAATGCTCCAGGGAATGCACTGGTATCTGGCATCAAACTGTGGTCAGCTGCATGCATGGAGCTGAGCTATCTTTTTTAGCACCTGAACTATCTTTTTAGCCCAACACCACTATTTTGTGTCAGATCACATACTTGACTATTTTACTTATTCTATTAATTTCTATATTACTGAAAGAAAGTGTCAAGGACAGTATAGGGTGAGTGGGATAAGTGCTGTCACCTTCATTATTTAAAGTTACAGCAATTTGCCACATTTTGTGATTTTCTATATGTTACCCAATCTTTTGTATCTTGATACTATTTTTACCATATTCTACCTTATTAAGTATCCTGTTGTATTATATGAATATTTTATAAAGTAGAAACAATATCATTGAAAGCCTGTTTGCCTGGGGTTACTACTGATTTACACTTTCTTTCACTTGTCTCTTTCTGTGAGGATAGTATAAGAAGTTTTAATATATTTCTCGAACGGGCACCAGTAACATCTCCATATGTCCTATTTCATGCCGGTAGAGCCCAAGGGCATCTGCTTGCTTCAGAAACATAAAGAGCCTCTAACCATTCCATCAGGTCATGGGAATGAGGTCTATAATTGTTACTGGTATTTGGCATATCAAATACGACACAGGTAGCTTGCCAGGCTCTGCCGTGCGCGGTGGCATACTCTTGTAGTCACCTCTAAATCCAGAATTTATGATATCTATAGTTTATCTATATATCTATATGCATATGATATCTATAGTTTGATATCTATTAGAGAATAGGGTTAGAGTCTTTCTAAACCTACAAAAAGCTGCTGGAGCAGCTGGTTATTTAAAGAGATATATAATAGGAACCTTAACTAGAAACAGTAAACAGCCTTCTTAGATTTAAGCACACTCCTACAACCCCTAATACTCTGTTTCACCTTGCAATAGCCATTGTGTAACTCTTTCTCTCCTTCCTTCCTCCTTCCTCCCATTCTGTGTGCCATACCTGTGTATCTATTGTAAAAAGCAGGGTTGGTTTCTTTAGATTATCACAGTATAGTTTTGCATGACCAGCACTTAGCTGCTGTGGTCACACACTTAGTTGAGTTACAATGTTGACTGCCCACTCTGTAATGCCTCTGGGAGGGTTCTCTCAGCCTCAGGGGTGGCAATATGGATTAAACACAGGGCTTCCCACCTGTAAGGTAGGCACACTACCATCTAAACTGTCCCCATTCACTAGTCTTGGATCCTGAAATGTTCCTTGCACAAAACTTAATAAAACATTATTATCCCCTATATTATCTTTCCTGGCCACCTGCAAAAAAATTTAAATAAAAAACAACTTCATGGTTACATCAGATTGGTGTATGACCAAATAAATATATAGGTTCTGAGCTGGTCAATCACTTAAGCACATAAAACATCATAGGTTGCCAGTAATAATTTGTGTGTGGCAATAAAGTTAAACTTCTTATTGTGTAAATGGAAATAACATCAATAAAGAAAACTTCGTTTGAAAAACAATGCCCATACATTTTTTCTAAATACTGTCTTATATGAGAAGTCAGTTGCATCAGACTGGGAATTATAGCTATCGTATAATGTGTGTACCTGCACAGAAAGGTACCTCTTGAAATTTGTCATTTTACCTCAAAAAATTTGCATTTATGAGCCATAGCTATATTTCAATTTGCAGGGCACTTGCCTTGCACATGACAAATCGGGATTTGATCTCCAGCATCCTATATGGTTCCCAAGCTACACAAGGTGTGGCTTAAATATTTTGTAATAAAAAAACAATAATAAAATAAAAATTCTGCATTTTAACCAGAATTCTATTAAGCTCTATATGAATAGAATGATTCCAAAACCATTCCAGAGGTACTCAAAGATTAAATAGGGTATTGTGGGTAAAATCCTTACATGTACAGAGCCCCATGTTTGAGAATTGGTACTGCATCGCTCCCTCCACCACTTCTGGGTATGGTCTTACTCTGCTAAGCCAACGCTGCTGGGTCCAAGGCCAGCCATATCACTTGACCCACATTATTGAGCCATGTGACCAAGATGGTAGAATATAACTCCCCTGATTACTGTTTGTGAATAGCCCACCTTATTCACTTCAGAATGTATAGTTGAGTAAAGAGCCAATGTATCTCACAGGAAATTTATACCTAAAAGAACAAAACATGGTGGACATAAAGGATGGTAAACATGTCTCCCAAAGCTTGTCATAAAAGACTCATGGCTAAATATTGAGCTGAATTGTGACACCGGGGAGGATGCCAGTATCTCAGAAATACCTCATTCAATTCTAAGACTCAAGCTGGTGAATGGGGTTCATTGAACATGACATTATAGTCAATAGAGCTGGTGAACAAGCAAGTTCTGAAATCAGCAAATCCTGTCAAAGACTACCATGCCCAGAAGACAAAAGACATTGTGTCCAGGACTGGCTTACTTATTAATCACATGGTTGTGTTATATAATAGACCTGCATGCCTTAATGACTGTATGCAAGGAAACAAGAGAAATTCTATAAATCACTAAAAAAGGATCAATTTTAATAGTCTGAAGAGATACAGAGATTTGAGGGGCAGTGTCCTATTCCAGGTAGAAAATAATGTAATATTAAAGTTTAAGTGCATTAAAAATGAGTGTATTTGGAAAATTAAAAATTCACACCTTTGCAGAGGTTTTCTGAGCTTAGTTATGATCTTAGGAATTTCTAAAAGTAGAAAAATAAAAAGAAAAGAATGGAAGGGAGGGAGGGAGGGAGACCATAGATAGCCCAGTCATCCAAACAGGATCACAATTTTATTCATCCCCTTCAGAATTTTATATTTGGAGCAAATTTTATATGTAATTACACATAAAATAAATTTTATGTGTAATAACACCACATCAAATTTTGTACTTTTTACATTTTGGTATTAATAAGCATTTTGAATACTATTCTATGACCTTTATAACATTATTATTATTATTATTAATCTGTGTATTTTCAATTTATTGAAGTAACGTTAGTTTACAAGAATGTAAATGATTTTTTCGTGTATAATATTTCACTCCATGTCAGCTACTAACTGCCAATCTCTCGACCTCTGAATAAGTTTATTTTGTTTCACTGACCCAACTTGCATAACTTCAGTTCTATCATTTGAGTTTCTGGATTTGTTTGTGGGACATTATCTATTCCCTTTGTTTGTTTCTTTATATGCTACCTGTGAGTAAAAGTATCTGTCTCTCTACTTTTGACACATTTTGTTTAGCATAATACCCTCAGTTTCATCCATTTTGTAGCAACAGGCAAGACTTTATCTATTCTTAGTGCCAAGCAGTATTACATTATGTAAATTTTCTCCAAGTTCTTTATCCACTCCTCTTTTGTTGGACACTTGGATTTATCTTTGGGAAGTTAGGCAAGCCATAGAGTTGGGAGGTAGCCACATGGAAGGAATACTACTCTCCTGACTGACCCATCATGATATGCTGAAGAAGTAACTCATGGTTATCAAACTCAGAAAAGGCTGCAAGAACTCTTGCATGGTATAGACACTCTAGTCATGTCACCCCCCCATGAAGGCATCTCGTTTGGCTTAACCTAAAGGTCTCTTGTTCTGAAGAGCATCAGAGTCGGTCTGTATAACCCAAATGAGAAGGATGTCATGATTCTCGGATTGAGGTCAAGTTATACTCTTTGATGCTAAAAGAAAATCAGCCCTAACCTCTACCTAGGTTTCCAGGTTCATTGCTTCTATTTCAGAAATGCATTTTAATAAGAGACTGAAGACTACTAACAAGTAAAGACAGTTTATTAAAAGGTAGAGAAAAATAGGAATATACTCAAGAGAGAATTTGAACTTTTCTAGAGAAGAGAGAACACTACATAGTAAAATGGAAAAGTTTATACAACTAAGGAGCTCTGGATGACTCTATGGTGGAGTAGACAACACTTATTTTCTACAAAGCTGCTTTTACTGGCTTTTTTCCAAGCTGGCCTGGGTTGGGACTTCTTTTTTTTACTTCTTTTTCCATTTTTTTTTTCTTTGGCAGTGGGGGACACACCTGGCTCTGCACTCAGGAATCACTCCTGGCAGAGCTTGAGGGACCATATGGGATACCAGGAATTTAAGTCATGTGCAGGGTAAGCACATGACTTGTGTCTATGTTTTTTGGGCCCTCTTTATTCACTTTATCCAAGGTGATTCAAAAAGTTCTTTGCAATGAGTTTCAGGCATTTGATGTTCCAACTCCAAACCCATCAACAGTAATTAGAGCCATCCATCAATGACATGGCTTTGGGTTTTCTATATAAGGGTCCTTTTTTAAGGCATTTTCAAGAAAAAAAGACTCTGCATTTATGTAATCTCCATTTAGATTTTTTGGGGTCTTTATTCCTGCTGAAACATCTCCAGTTTCGAAGGGGTCCAGTAGTCTCCCTTTGGTATGGCTATTTGTTCATCAGGTATTTGCTCTGATAAACAATCAGATTGTTTCTGATAACAATCAGATTGGATCTTGATTGGTCCTGTTCCTAAGGTTTGGACTGGAGTCTACAGTATTAAGCTGGGGACTAGAAATCCTTTTCAGATCATATCTAGAAATGATTTTTGAAATGTCTTTATAGATCTTTTTAAAATTTGTTGACAGGTGCTCCTTGCTACTTCAGATTGCTTCCAAACTCTGACTATTACAAGTATTACCATAATGAAAGTAACTTTTATTGACTTTTTCAAATTAGTGGAATTTTTTGAATAGATGATGCCTAGTTGTGGAATTGCTAAATTATTCATTAGTTCTATTTTTATTTTTTTTAAATCACCATTCTGTTTTCCATAGAGTCCTCTATGGACTCTATGTAATAGAGGATTTTCCATACGATTTTTTGATGTAGATGATTCTCAGAGATGTAAAGTGTTATGTCATTGTTACTTTTGATTGGAAATTCTCTGCTAATCAATTATTCTGAGAAAATTTTCATGTACCTGTTGAGGATCTAGATCTCATCCTTGAAGAAGTACTTGTTTATCTCAGCATTTCTATATGGCAGTTTTTGTCAAATGCTTTTTATATAAATATTAGTCTCTCATCAGATATATGGTGTATGAATATTTCTCCCCTTCAATAAGATGACTTTGTGGGGGATAGTTTCTTTCATATTTAAGAAACTTTTAAGTATGATATAATTCCACTTGTTTAATTTTATTTTTATGTCCTTTCCAGTGGAATTGAATCACTGAAGACATCGTCATAGGCTGTATGTTATTTAAATAACCAATGTTCTGTTTTGTGATAATTTATGTTAGGATCTGATTATTACAGTTTACCTTTTGTACTATAGGTAATAACTATCACTTATCTGTTTTATAGCATTTCCCCATTTTTAGCATTATGCTTAAAAACATGCATGCTAGAATTAGACAAACTTGAGTTTCAGCTGACTATTTTTAATGCTTTGGAAATTATTCTTCCTTATAAAATGTCAGTATCATATTTTGAAAATTAATATAATTCTACATTTTGGTTGAGTTGGTATATGAGTTATTGATTAAAAATATAAAACAATGAGCAAATCATCTGGTACAAACTTTGTGTTTATAAATTTTATTATTATTACTTAGTTTACCTGGATTACAAGTAAAACTGTTATTTCCAAAGGTTTTGAGTAATTTGTTTCCAAATACTTATTGCCTAAGTCCATTTATAAACATATAATCAACCAGTGAAAAAATAAATTTTCAAAGTTATTTTAGGTTTGCTATGTGTGCTAAGGATATCAAATGAGGAAGTTTGCTGGATATTATTAATTTTAGTAGTGAGAATGGGTAGGGGGCTAGTAAAATTATTTTAGATAAACTTTGTCACAAATTTTGAGAAAAAATATAGAGGCCAATATTCTGTTTACTGCTGTGGACCATCAGGACTAGAGGGCTAGCTAGCTATGTTGAGGTCCTCCAGGTCTATGCTCAAAAAAGGCTAGGAAGAGCCTCTGGTGCCCGAGATCAGACTTGTGCTCTGTACTACCTACCTGCTATTCCATCTCCCATACTTTAAGAAAATCACATTTTTAAAGGAAGAAAAAAATTTTACATATACTGATTTGGGAAGACCTTAGCAAGTTTGAGAAACAGATAAGTAATGGGTGATTTGATACACTAAGGTAGAATGAGATAGAATTGACAGAAAAGCCCTTTCAGATATTGACGTACTCTAGGCTATGACGCAGAGCAGTAGATCTGTTGTTAGGTACAATTGGATTTCATTTGAACCTACATTTATGCCTAATTCTAATCCTAATTAGATAAATGTGTAGGTTTCAATTCTAACTGGCAAGTGACACATTACAGTTAGGTAATTGACAATTTCCTCTCAGTTTTAGTCAGACTTATTTCCTAATGATGGGATGAGTTCTTAGCAACATGAAGTAAAGTGTGTTTGTTTAGGATCATAGAGTGGATAACATGAAACTAGATTGTATAGTCTAATGCACCTCTAGAGTATATGGAACAGCCAATTATTACCACCACAGCATTTGACAACCATCTTTGAACAAAACTCCTTTAAATGAAACAATTGTGCTTGGCTGTGTGAATTGGAAGCAAGGTGACTTACTTCACTAAACCACAATTTATCTGTAAATGAGGAAACAATAAGATCTGTCATCTTAGCTTATTTACTACATAGAATAAATGAGATTTAGTAGTAGTTCTTACCAGTCTTCCTAGAAGTTAGCAAGGATTTAGTAAAATTTATCCTCTATGTCTAATTGTGGGTACAAATTTTCTAAAGTCATTAATAGCCAGTTACACTATGAGGATATGGTGGCTCCCAGATGAATTATATAATATAGTATCTTATACATTGTACCAATTCCTACTTGTCAATATTTCAAATTACTTTGATAACTGACTTAATCAGAAAACAAACAATTTAGTGCATAAATAATTCTTTGCTAAAATACTGATTTTTCAATTTATGTCATATATTTTTCAGGTTAGTAATGTTTTTATAGGGTCACTTTAAGTAATCAAAGGGTGAGATGATTCAGATAAAGACATTATTATCCAAGAGATAATATAAATGAAAGAGTGTGATGCCAGAAAGCATTACTTAACATTATTCACAGCAGTGATCAATAAATGGCTAGTTCAGTTACCAGCTTGTAGCCTGTTTTCTGTCTCATTAGCTCACAATTTCTTTATTAAAAATTCTGATTCAATTTGCTTAAGTTGTATTTCAAATTGCTTAACATTACCACATTTTAACAAAAGGAAATATTTCCTATACATACATATTTATTTAATATTATTTTATATTTTCCAGATATGTAGAAGAAATTTGTGTGCATAAACACATATACAAATGCACATACAGTCTCCTTTATATTTACAACCCTCCAAGAAATATTTATTTTTATCACATTAATCATGAAGTCCTTCTTCTGATATGAAGAAAACTTCAGGTTTCTTGCAAATTATGCCTGTTTAAGTCTGGCTGGTTTATTAGAGTTGGTACCTATCCATAACTGGGGCAATTAAAGACCATAATATCCTGACTGCAGGTCATTAGAAAGGGGTAAAATCTTGAACTACAGCAGGCAGAAAGAGGATTTTCTCAAAGTCTGGAAGCTTCAAAGAGAATGACTGAAATTTAACTCCTCTGTTTGTAGAGATGTGCCTCTTTAGAATTGTTTCTGTCATTCTGTCTATAAAATGATTTTTATCTGAAATAGGAAAATATGAAATCATCGATTAATCAGCAAGAAAAAAATAGCCACATAAATGAAAGAAAGATTGAATGGTTTACTTGTACAGTCTTGATTACAGTTTTTTTCTGAGAGCCTGGTGACATTTCCTTCCCCTAGTTAGAAATAAATTAGGTAATCACCACTTATAACTTTAGTAGTCAGGACTAGAAGAAATTATCAACATATAATTTTGTCTTTTTGTTTGCATTGCCCAGCAGACTAAATAATTACTCAACAATCAATAGAAGAATTAGGACTAGATGTTACCTGTAATCGTTTATCAATATCTAAGCATGTATCTGACCTAGTATGAACTTAAATTCATCTGGTCTGAGCTCTTCAGGGCTATCACCTGAAATGTAGAACATTGACACAAAGAGGACCATATTATGGATACTCTTTCTTCAAGCATGTAGGAATGTGTTATCCCTGATGAACACAGATGAAAAAGTCCTCAACAAAATGCTAGCAAATTGATCCAATGGTTATCCAAAAGATTATACACCATGAACAAGTAGGATTCATCCCAGGATGTAAGGATAGTTCAACATTCACAAGTTATTCAACATAATGCATCATATCAATTAAAGAAAAAATATGGACATATACCTCTATCTAAAAAAATATACACACACAAGAGTCAGATTAAAATGGGTTGAAGACCTCAACATCATAACTGAATTCCTATGGAACATGAAAGAAAATTATGCAAAACTCCACAAAATTGAAGCTAAAGGCATTGTCAAATTGAAAAACCACTGACCAAGCAAGTGGAAGCAAAGATTAAAACAATAATGACTGCATTAACCTAAGAAGCTTCTGTACTTCAAAAGAAACATTGACCAAGATATAAAGACAGCCATTGTAATAGGAAAAATTATTCCCCAACACCCATCTGATAATGAGTTAATATCAAAGAAATACAAGGTACAGGAAAAACAAAATATCTCTACCTGGTATTAAAAGGATTTTCAATTTTGAAGGTTGCCACAGAAAGTCACAAATGAAGTGTCTATAGGAACTAAAACAACATGAAACAAAAATGCACCAAATATTAAAGATAAGAAAGAAAACCACTGGTGATTTTTTTTTTCAGTCCGGCCCAGGTATGCTGAACCAGAGACTCTCAGACATGGGCAGAGCTGCTACTTACTCTCCCTGTGCCCAGCGCCCCGGGAGGCATGGCTGGTTCTAGCCCTAGCCTGCCACTCCAGCAGAGCCTCACAACAAGCCAGACAACCCCGCCCCCGACTCCATGGGGGCTGCCATTTTCCACGTCCAGACTTCCCTCTCGTCACAACTCCACCCAGCAGACCAGACTATCACAGCCCGGCTCGCGCAGCTGCTAGCGGCTGTGCGGTTCATCAATAAATGCTTTATTTAGAGGTGACTACAAGAGTATGCTACCGCACGGCAAGCCTGGCAAGCTTCTCGTGTCGTATTTGACATGCCAAATACAGTAACATTTATATTAGGTCATTCCCATGACCTAATATAATGGTTTGAGGCTCTTTATGTTCCTGGAGCAATCAGATGCCTTTGGGTTCTACTAGCACGAGACAGGATATATGGATATATTACTGGTGCCTGCTCTAGCAAATAGATGATGAACGGGAAGATAGTGATAGTGATAGTGATTCAAAATAATTCTTATAATATGATTGTGATATATGCTGAAGTTGTTATTGAAATATTCATAGAAGAAATTTTTTGTATAAATAATATTCAGTGGTTCACTACAGCTATCATAACAAAATCAATGTTAAAAATAGAAGGGCCTGAATTTGTTTTTGAACTGGCATGATGGAAAGAGTTCTGTGCATATGTATGTGTATAATGATGTACATATTATGTGTGTATCTCTTTCTTAACATTTCCTTGAACCTTTCATGATTAGACACTTCATTGTTTGCACAGAAATCTTTCTTTGACAAAATAATTTTGTCTCCTTTGTTTATCAAAATGTGTGATTGCTGTATCATAAGATAGTTCTGGTTTTAGATTTTTGACAAAGCTTTGTACTGTTTCCCAGAGTGGTTGTACCAGTTTAAATTCTCACCATTATTGTACAATGAAGGCAATCCTTTAGTTCATATCTTCCGTAATATCTGTAATGCCATCTTTTTTAAATTAATCACCAATAGGTATGGGTGATAGATTATTATGGTTATTATGCAGTTCTTGAAAATATAATCTTTGTGGTATACAAGAAAACAAATAAACAAATAAAGAGAAACAGAAAATCAATTGAAAATGAAATTCAGCACAGGAAAAAAAATAAAAAAACTGTTATCTTTTCACATATATTTGAAACTCTGCTTCTTTATGATCACATGTACTATTTTTATGTTAGATGTTTTATTATCTTCTCCAACTTTCTGGTTTCTTAAGTTAATCAACAAGATTCTAGTTAAATTGAATGAACAAATAATGAAAAAATTGACTATGCCAGTTTTTGCAATTAAAAGCACCTAAACTTTTTCACCTTAAATGTATTTCTGGAAAGTCATGAAAAAAAACTTTAATGTGTGATGACTAGTATAATTATTATTTGCATATTTATTCAAATAAATTAATTCATTGTCAGAACCCTTTTTGGTTTTGTTTTTGTTTGGGTTACACACCCAACAGTGCTTAGTCTTTATGGCCTGGAGCTAAGAAATCACATCTGGCAGGACTCTGGTTATCATATGGGTTGCCAGGGAGACAACCCGGGTTGGGTGCATGCAGGCAAGTTACTTACCCACCATAGCTACTCTCTGTGTCAAGTCCAAAAGATTTTTATAATATTATAATTTATTTAAAAATAATAACATTATTTAGCAAACAACATTCGAAGGTATTACTTTTTCATAAAGCTTTTTTGTGATTGCTAAGAGTCAAGAGAACATGATTTTATTAAGATTTTAATGTTTACAAATCTAGTTATTGGAGAATGAGTTAGAATATCTCATGTGTCTAAATAATCTTCCATTAGTAAGGTTGGACTTACCATAAAGACAAACTAACTTTTTTTAGGTTTCCAAATACCTGACAGTATGTTATCACTTCAATAACTTGAGCACTAAGGGATATGAAACTTAATCAGTAAATTCTGTACTGGGAAAAAACAAATTTCAAGTTTTAACTCCCCTTTAGTGTAGCATGAAATCACTGGAAATATTCAATTAAGAATTTTAGAAATGTTGATCATCCTTCTAACTTGTTATATCCTCTAAAGACCCGTATGTAATATGTATGGTCTTAGGAATTAATAGGTTGTTGAGAATATATAATCATTTTATCATGGCTGGATAATGTCTTATATTTGTTTATTCATTATTCTCTACCAATGCACAAATTTTCGTGACATTTTAATTTCAGTAATAAGGGCATTTTATTATAACAAGATAACCCAATTCTTTCTTATTCCTATCACTTGTATCACTGTATCACTTGCCTTCCCGTTATTCATTGATTTGCTCAAGCAGGCACCAGTAACATCTTCATATGTCCTGTTGCAAGCAAATGTAGCCCAAAGGCATCTGCTTGCTCCAGGAACACGAAGAGCCTCAAACCATTCCTTCAGGTCATGGGAATGAGGTCTATAATTGTTACTGGTTTTTGGCATATCAAACACAACATGGGCAGCTTGCCAGGATCTGCCATTTTGCAATCAGCTTAATAAAATAATGTATTTGATCACTCTTAGAAAAGTATTGCATGAGCTAAAGAAATAGTTCAATGGACTGGATGACATTCTTTGTACAAGGAGGCCTGAATTCAATCCCTTACACTTCATGGTTCCCTGAGAATTGCCAAGAAAAACCACCAAATACTTAGCCAGGGGTGGACACTGATTATTGCCTGGTGTGGTCCCTGAACAAAACTAATTAAATTATAAAGTAGAAAGTATGTAATTTGGCTAAAGTGTATCTTTTTCACATTTACATGATTTTTATTAAAATATTTATAATATTTATTAGAGGCTTGTATGAAATTGATTGAATTGTTGTTGTGAGGACAAATACCTGGGTCTATGTATAGACTCAAAAATAAAATTTAAGTGTACAATACTGTCTAGTAGTTAACATTAAATTTATAAATCATAGCCTTAATGAATAAACAGGCATAAAAATAAGCATTTATTAAAGCAGGAATTATGAAAAATTGGGAATTTTGGAATAGAATATCTAAAGATAGATTTAAAAAGCCATTCTTAGATATAAAGCACTGCTATCCATCAAAATTTGAACCTCTTTCAGACTTCATATTCTCCTTGGAGCAAGTGGGGAGTAGAACCAAACTCTCCTAACTCTTCCGGTATTGTGTCAAAGTCAGCCATAAAGTGACTATTAGGCAACTTTGTGCCATTTTCTGTAGAAACTGGTGTAAGCAACACTTACTTCCTAGAGATAAAACATGTCAAGTGAAATTTTTGTCATTTAAGTATATTCCTCGGCTTATAGTAGATCTCAGTTTGCAAAAGGAGTGTGTTCTCTGAAATGGCCTATATCCTGATGCCACAGTCACAAACACGGTATGTAAAGTCATACGCATATGCTTGTATCCAACTCATGGGGCAACCTGTCCCCAAATATAATTCATCAAGGTATTTGTACTCGTTCTTGTTGTACATATATGGGATAACTGAGACCACTACCCAGTCCATAGAGCAACTTATTTTCACGTGGAGGTTCTCGGTGCCAGGGGAAGTCAGAGCAAGTAGAAGCGTGGCCACTACAGCCACTAGGGACCTTCATTTGTGCAGGCTCTGTACCGGCTTCTCCAGAAACCCTAAAGCGTATCTTAAGAGTTCATTTTCTTGGGTTTTTGTTTGTTTGTTTGTTTGTTTGTTTGTTTTGCTTTTTTTTGGGTCACACCTGGCGATGCTCAGGGGTTACTCCTGGCTCTGCACTCAGGAATTACTCCTGGCGGTGCTTGGGGGACCATATGGGATGCTGAGGATCGAACTCAGGCCGGACAGGCTGGCGCGTGCAAAGCAAATGCCCTACCAGCTGGGCTATCGCTCCGCCCCCAAGAGTCCATTTTCTTGAGATAGTAGAGCAAGCAGGGCACATGCCTTGTACATAGTTGACCTGGTTTAATTTCCCTGGATGCCTTATTGTCCGTCTAACCCTATTAAGATAGATTCTTAAGCAGAGAGATGAGAGTAACTAAGCCCTATTTGCTGCTGAATGTGGTCCAAAAAACCAAAAGGATAAAAGGGTTAGTTACTGAGAAAAGTTTGTCTATTTAACTATATATGAGTCTAAATACATATATTTATGAGACTCAGATCATGCAAGGAGACCAGTATAAAATGAATTAATTGTGGCAATTCTAAAGTTGTAACTGTGGCTCTTGTTACTCTTTTTCAGTAAATTTAAAAGTTTCCTTTATTACTTTTCACTTTTGTATGACTTAAAATATACTGGCCAATTTAATATTCAAGTTTATCAAATCCTCATTCATTTTTACAAAGAAACAAATTCACTTAGCAAAGTGCAGATTATTTTTAAGTGTCTCAAGATAGAGACTCCAATTGAGAGCTAGGGACGAGGGCTTAAAAGTGAAATTTTGAATTAATAGGACATCGTGGGAGAGCGGCACTCCCACCACTCAGGCATGATCAACCCTCCTGGGCGGAACCATTCTTCCCAGAAACACTGATACCCAGCCAGAAGAAGGAAGTGTGACTAAACATGAGGAGGAGGAGCTAATGGGGTAAAAATAAAAAGTGAAATCTTGCCAGTGTTTCTTGAATATAGCTATGAAATGTTCTTGCTTACTGGATTACTAAATGTTACCTGGTCATTTATCTACAAATCAGGCTCTAGAGTAAAGTTTTTATATTTAGACATTGTCTTAGCTGTTTGATATTTAGAAAGTAGTAAGTGCTGATTTAAACTTTTCCTGTAGACCTCACAGTTTGATAAGTAAAACACCATAAACTATGATAGATATCATTTGAATGTAGACTACTTTAATATTAGTCATATGACTTTTAGTTAATTTAGCAATTAATATTTATTAAACACTTGGTCTTTACTACTGCGGGATGCTATTTGTAACTGCCAATATTAAAACTAAAGCATACTTTGGATTTATAAAACTTACATTTTTATTTGGATTTGACAAACAGCTAAAAAGTGTGGAAAAATAAAATATATGCAAATTAATTATAACTATATACAAATAATAAAGAGTTTCAGTGAAATGGTATCACCCCTGCCAAACACCTCTTTTGACATCAATGACCACTTCCTTGTAAAATAGTGAGATCCTGGTGGTGAGTCCATAATACAGCTCGTAATACAGCTCATGCAGATAATTGATGTATTGGGTTTGAATGCCCTGTTTGGCTAAGCGCTCGATGACCACTTTGGTTTCAACAGAATCAAAGGCTTTCTTTAAATCAATGAAGGTGAGAAAGCATCAAATTAAACTCCTACAAACCTCAATGAGCTTGGTTACCGTGTGGATATGTCGATTGTGCTGAATCCTTTTTGGAAGCCAGCTTGCTCGCATGGTTGTCCTTCATCTAATATTCTGCCAATCCTGTTCAGGATGACTCGACTGAACAGCTTGTAGATGATAGACAGGCCATCACCAGGCCATTTCGTTTCACCCAAACACTTCAGTGCCACCCTTGAGAATGTCATGCAACAATTAGAATGGGAAGGAATGGGAGTGAAGATAGAAGGTTGGCAACTATGCCACCTTCGCTTCACTGATTGACATTGTTCTAATAATGCCAAACATTAGCCAAGCGGCACAAATACTGGCTGACTTCAACCGAGAATGTGGAAAAATAGGTCTACAGCTGAATCTCAACAAAACTATGTTCATGAAAAACGAACTAATTCCAGAGGCCGCATTCACTCTCAATGGAACAAATATCTCTGAATGCAGCAGTTATGTGTACCTAGGTCAAGAACTCAACATGATGAATGACCTAAAACCTGAGCTATGCAGGAGGAAGAGAGCAGCATGGAATGCCTTCAAGAACATCGAAGAAACAGCTAAAAGGACAAAGAATCTCTAGCTCCAGTCTCATCTCCTGGACTCCACCATTCTCGCTGCATTAACAAGCGCCTCAGAGACCTGGGCCCTATGAGAGCAGGATGAGAAGCACTACTCAGGTCTCCCAAAGAGGAATTGAAAGAGCTATGCTTGGAATATCATGCCTCACTCAAGTGAGAGAAGGAATCCAGAGTGCCAACCTCCATTGACGATCGAGAGTCAGGGATGTTGTCTCGTTTGCCAAGACGTCGAAAATCAGATGGATTGGACATTTAATGTGATTTGGAGATGACTATTGGATTAGAGCCATTACTGAATGGATCCCACGGGTTGTCAAAAGATCACGTGGCCGCCCACCTACAAGATGGTCAGACTTCTTCAAGACCCTGAACGAACGATTTGAGGCTCTTCATATTCCTGAAGCAAGCAGATGCCATTGGGCTACACTGGCACTTGATAGGGTCTAATGGAAATGCTTCTGGCGCCCACTCAAGCAAATCGATGAATAACGGATGTCAAGTGATCAAGTGATATACAAATACACATAAATTACTACACTCATCAGTGCTCAAGGATTACTACTGATAGTATTAAGGGATCATTCCTGGCAGTTTTGGGAACCATATGGGTTCCAGGGCTTGAACTCAGTTGGTTCTTACCTAGGGTTCCAAGGTAAGAACCCTACCTACTGTACTATTGCTCTAGCCTCTTATTATTTTTAACTACATAGTGTCAAGTATATGACTCAGTGGAGGTGTATATGCAGGTGAAGCCCAGAGTTTGTTTCCTTTTATCAACAGAGTAAGACAGGAAACTCATAAATAGGGGATAAAAACTAAGTTAGGAATACTCATATTTTAATTAGTGTGGACAGATATCCAATGTAGACTAACTGGAAGTATCTAGTAAAAATGTTTTCTGCAGAGATAAACTAGCATACATAATAGCTTTATCATGAAATTGGTACTGGAGTGTTCAAAGAGCATGAGAAAACTTGTGACTAGTACGTAATAAACAAAATTGTGAGTATTGAAAAGAGAAGAGATGATAAATTCTAGTAACTAGACTGTAGAGGACTTTGTAGATTATAGGTAGCCAATTAAGGGTTTAAGCATTGTCATGATTTTTTTATAATCAGATACAAATGTTTTATTTTGTGATGTAAAATGTAAACACAGATGCTTAGCAAAACCACCTGCCACCATCTATTAATCAACAGTTCAACCTTACATGCTACTGTATATCTCATAGCCATCATACATACAATTGAAGGGTGAACAGGTCCTCTGGACCTCAATGGACACTTGAAGCAAAGGTACAAATCTTTATCCTGAACTGAAATTCCTTTTTACTACTTGCCCTCTCCATTGAAGAGTGGGCATGAGTATATGAAAACTATATTTGTAATTAGTACTCCATGTCCTGGCACATCAAAGTAAAAATCAGCTGACAGGAGGTTCTTGGGAGTTAACTCCACCAATCTGAAAATATCCAGCCTTATTCCCCCAGGACAACACTGAAACAATCACAGTCATATCTCGAATGGGTGTTGGAAGGAAAAATAAGAATAAACTCATTCAGAGGCTCTTTTCCCCCACCCTGAGGACACTTAACTGCCATCTGAAGCAATATCTTATCTCCCACAGCTTAAAAGGTGCTGCTAGAGCTGGAGAGATAGTACAGCAGGTAAAGTTCTTGCCTTGCACACTACTAACCTTGGTTCCATCCCCGCACCCTTACATATTCCCCAGAACACCACCAGGAGTTACTCAAAGCTAAGAGGAAGTCCTGAGCTCTACTGGGTATGCCCAAGATCACTTGATCACTTGATCACTTGAATCCCGTTATTCATCGATTTGCTAGAGCGGGTGCCAGTAACATTTCCATTGGACCCTATCATGTGCCAATGTAACCCAATGGCATCTGGTTGATTCAGGAATATGAAGAGCCTCAAACCGTTTCTTCAAGGTCTTGACAAGGAAGTCCGACCATCATGTAGGTGGGCAGCCACGTGATCTTTTGACATCCCCATGGGATCCAGTCAGTAACAGCTCTAGTTCAGCTGTCATCTCCAAATCGCATTGCATGTCCAGCCCATCTGATTTTTCGATGCCTTGGCAAACGAGACAGCGTCCCTGATTCTGGAATAGCGATGGAGGTCAGAACTCCGGATTCCTTCTCTCACTTGAGTGAGGCGTGATTTTCCAAGCATAGCTCTTTCGACTCCTCTCTGGGAGACCCGAATAGCATTCTCATCCTGCTTTCATAGGGCCCAGGTCTCTGAGGCGTATGTTAATGCAGGGGAGAATGGTGGAGTCAAAGAGATGTGCCCAGAGCCAGAGGTTCTTTGTCCTTTCAGCTATTTCTTTGATGCCTTTGAAGGCATATCATGCCGCTCTCTTCCTCCTGTGCAGCTCAGGTTTTAGATCATTCATCATGTTGACTTCTCGACCTAGGTACACATAACTGCTGGATTCAGAGATGTCTGTTCCATTGAGAGTGAATGGGACCTCTGGAACTAGTTCATTTTTCATAAACATAGTTTTCTTTAGATTCAGCTGTAGACCTATCTTTCCACATTCTCGGTTGAAGTCAGCCAGCATTTGTGCCGCTTGGCTAATGTTTGGTGTTGTTAGACCGATGTCATCAGCGAAGCAGAGGTGCTGTAGTTGCCGACCATCTATCTTCAACCTACCCAAGTGTGTAAAAGACCTGTACAAAGAAAACTACAAGACATTGCTCCAAGAGATAAAAGAGGACACAAGGAAATGGAAACATATTTCCTGCTCATGGATGGGGAGAATCCAACGTTGTCAAAATGGTAATACTCCCTAGAGCTCTGTACAGATTCAATGCAGTCCCTATAAGGATACCCATGACATTCTTCAAAGAAATTGACCAAACACTCCTAAAATTTGTGTGGAACAATAAACCCCCAAGGATAGCTAAAGCAATCCTCGGGAAAAAGAAGATGGGGAGGCATCACCTTTCCCAACTTCAAACTGTATTACAAGGCAGTAGTAATTAAAACAGCATGGTATATGAATAAAAACAGACCTGTGGACCTATAGAATAGAATTGAGTATTCTGACACCAACCAACCTCAAACACATGATCATTTAATATTTGATAAAGGTGCAACGAGTCTAAATGGAGTAATGATTTAACATATATTAATAATTTGTTTTTTTTGTCAGTGATGTTGTGAGGTCACTCCCAGATCCTTTCTTAGGAGTGATTCCAAGAAGTACAAGGACAATTGAGATCAAACTCAGGCCTCCTTTGTGTAGAACATGCATTCCAGTCGTATGAACTATCACCCTCCTTGGCTTCTACTTTTATACTTTTAGTAACTAAGACCAGACATGGTGCATCTCTAGAAATGGGGAATGTGACCAGTAGCTACTGCAAAAGTTTTGGAAAAAATGTGGTGGCTTGTGCTAAGTACATAGCAGTAGTGGTACTGACAATAAGTAGTCAAAGTTTGGACATGTTTTCAGAGTTCTGCAGAGAACTCATAACTGTTATGAGTATTTTTCGTATAGGTGTTTTTTACTGTAAAACTAATTGGTTATAAAAAAACTTCATACTTACTAATACAGTTTGGTTTGACAGTTTTGTTTTAACTTTGGTTCCAAGTTAGCAAAAGTTATTGAAGGATTTATTTATTTATTTTATTTTTTTTTAATTTTTTTTGCTTTGGGTCACACCCAGCAATGCTCAGGGGTTTCTCCTGGCTCTGCACTCAGGAATTACTCCTGGCTATGCTTGGGGACCATATTGGATGCCGGGGGATCGAACCCAGGCCGGCACAGCCAGCCGCGTGTAAGGCAAACGCCCTACCCACTGGGCTATCGCTCCGGCCCTGTTGAAGGATTTATTGATTTAACAGAGAACAATGATTTGCTCTTAACATTGGTCTGTTGCTTTGAAAGCTATTAATTAAAGGAGAAAGGTGCAGTTTAGTCTATGTTTTCCAAAGATTTTTATAATATTCATTGATAAATATGTGACATTATCCCAATATAAATATGAATATGAAGATTTTCAAAATACAAGAAATCTTAGTACAAATATGTCACCAAGTTTATTAAATCCTCACCTAATTTCAAGAGATTATTAAAAATTATAACCTTAAGCAAAACAATATATAACAAACATAGGTCTTTGAATATAGATATCTCTTCAAGATCAGCCAAGGTTATTTTATCTTTATTGGTGTTTTAGTGAAGGATGTTTAAAAATGATGCTATTCATTTTCATTTTCCAGTATAGTATGCAATATAGCTTTATGTTCTTTTTATTTCACACTTCCAGAAAGCTTTATCAAGCTTTTTCTATCAAGTTGATATACATACTTGTTAACTTGTTATATTCCAGTATTTTATGTCTACCACGCTTATTTATCTCTGTATAGTTCATCAGGAGAGTTAAGATTTATCTACTATAAAAATGGTAATATTGTGTTTGTTGAAAGCTGTCCGTTATTTTATCTTTTATAGGAGAATGCTTATGGTCAATTATATAGTGAAATGCTAGTTTAAAATCTCTTGTTTGTGATAATAACTTACATCAAACTACTAGACAGAATTTTGGAAGCATCTCCGTAAATTGCAAAAAGTAATTAGATTTTCTGAATGATCTATTGAGCATGTGAGAGAATGAAAAGAATAAATACAGTTTTGGTCTATTTACCTGAAAAAAAGTATATATATATATTTCATTCTTTGCTTTAGGATTGCTGTGGGAAAAAGTTTTGGAAAAATTTTATTAGTCGGGCCAAAGTACAGTTGTTAAGTAAGTGTTTGCCTTGCATGAAGCTGATCCTAGATTGAACTCCTGTATCATATATGGTTTCCTGAGCACTACGATGAATGACAACAGATTGTAGAGTCAGGAGCAAGACCACCAACAGGTGTGGCCTTCAAACAAGCAAACAAATAGGAAAAAAAATCAATAACCAGCAGGAAGGTACTCGACATCAAAGATTTTGGAGTGTCAAATTTGAAAATCTAAATATAAATTTTCCAAAATAGCCAGAGGAACTCCCACAACATGAGGGCAGCCATTTTCAACATTCAGACCCCAGAGCTCTTCAGGGTTCCACCGAAGAGAAAAGCAGATCTCTCCCCATTGAGGCCACACAGTTCATCAGTAAATGCATGAGACGAGAACCTACTAGTGAGAGTATACCACTGCATGGCAGAGCCTGGCAAGCTACCCGTGTCGTATTTGATATGTCAAAAGCCAGTAACAATTATATACCTCATTCCCATCACCTGAAGGAATGGTTTGAGGCTCTTTATGTTCCTGGAGTTAACAGATACCCTTGGGATACACTAGCACATGACAGGGCGTATGGAGATGTTACTGGTACCTGCTCGAGCAAATCGATGAACAACAAGAAGGCAAGTGATACAAGTAAATTTTTATTCAACCACCATGAGATATACAATTACAAGGATGTTCATAATTGAGTCTCTGTCATACAGTGTTCCAGCACTCAGCTCTCCATCAGTGCCCCATTCCCACCACCAATGTCCAAACACTCCCTACCCCCCCAACCCCAGCTTGCCCCTATCACAGGCACCTTTTCTTTCTTTCTCTCTCTCTCTCTCTCTCTCTCTCTGTTTCTATATTTCTCTCTCTCTCTCTCTTCTCTTACACTTTGGGGCTTGCCCTACAGATATTAATGGTTTATTATGTCTCTATGTGTATATTCAATAGTGAGTTCTAGTGTGACATTATAATTCCCCATTCCCCATCAACCTCCCAGTTTGTTGCAACTAGGATTGTCGTTGCAGTGTATAAATGTGAAAGATCCTGGGAAGAACCAGGTCCTAACCTCCATCATTGTCACAGCCAGCACAGCTGTGTGTCTGGTGTGTCTCTCGTCTGGCTTTGCTGGCTGTAGAGTCTGTGAACCTGCAGCCACACCCGCTGATATGGAGGTGATGGAATGGGGGGGAGGAGCAAAATACCGCTCCAAGTCTGGCCTGTTGCCCCCTCCCCATGTATCTGCTAACCCTAGGAGCTATGTTGGACTCAGCCAGGGCTGAACCATTAAATAAATAAATTTTAAATAGATACTCAAACTTTCCTTAATTGAAATTTCAGAAAATTAATGAAATAATATTTTTTTCATTGAGACAAGTTTGATGTATTCGGGATGTTGGAATCAAAAGCTTAATGTAGACATCTCTAATTGCTTTACAAAGTTGAACTCTCAGAGTCAGAATAGTTAAAGGATATAAGCACAACAGAAATGATCTGTATATGTTTATTTATTTTGGCACTATGATTTACAAAGCCTTTATAGCAGAGTTTCAGGAGGTCAGTGACCCAAGTCCAAACCTTCCCCTGTGTCACCATCCTTCCACCAATGCCTCAACTTTCCTCCCTCTCAGGAGCTGGTTTTTATTTCTTTTTTTCCTCTTTTCTTGTTTTCTGAGTTATAGCTAGCAATGTTCATGATTATTCCTGGATCTACACTAAGGAATTACTCCTGGCAGTTTTGGGGGAATGAATGGTATGCCAGGGATGTATTGGCTATGTTCAAGGCAAGCACCCTACCCACTGTACTATTGCTAAAGCCCCCTCATTAAGATTTTTATTTTCGTGCATATAATCGTGCCAATGTTGCTCTTCATGTTTGGAGGTTAGCTTTTATAAGATAATGGTTAATTTCAGGGTGATATATTTGAAATCACTGTTAATAAAAGAGGAGAGTAACAAACAAAATTGAAGGGTGAATCCAGTTAGCTATTAGGCAGGGGACTAATCTGAGCAGGATCTATTTCTCAGAAATAATTTTCCTTACCTAGTTAAATAAAAGTTTCCTACTTCCACATTCTTACGTTTTGTAGTATATGTCCTTATAAAGTATTATACTTATGTATTCAATTATTTTATCGATATTATTAGCTTCAATCCACTCCAAGCCTATACAGTTCTGTAAGGCTAGTATTATTGATTATTATGGATAAGCATCTTATATGGTATGAATCCAAGGACCTCAGTTGTTAGAAATGAAAAAACATAGATCAAGAGTAAAGTAAATTAATTTTAATTTAAATAAGGACCATTCTGAGTGTCAAAAGAGTTTTACATCATCCCTAAAAAAATATCTTTGCAAATAGATATTTGTCATATTCCTTTATTCTCTAAAAAGTCTAACTGCATTCAATCTTTATATTCCATCTCTAACAAAACTCTTTATTGTGCTGAATCTTAGTGTTATATATCACTGAATGAACTATGAAAAGCAAATGACTCTAAGAATTTTTTCTCAATGAGGTACAAAGTAAAGAAATATTTTTCCATTTAGAGCCAAATTTCCATACAGTAAAATGCTTTAAATATTTTATGGTAAGGGAAGAAAACTATATTTTATAGGTTTATCCCATTATCATCATGAATTTATGAGGAAATATTTGTTATTGAAATATTTGTTATATATATTTGTTATATATGTATGTATATTTACCATTATATATGTTATATATATGTTTATTTACCATATGTATGTATATTTTACCACCCTGAAATTAACCATTATCTTATAAAAACTAACCTTTTTAGTTTACTATATCTGAAATGCTAGTAATAGTTTTCTTCCTCAGTGTTAATGTATAAATGGTGAATAACCCTCTACGTAATTAAACACAAAATATATCAACTGATATGCAATTCTTAGTTGAGACAAAAACATGATATCCAGGATCTCGTTCTATTAATGGGCAATAATCATATTGATCTAAAGAAGTATAAAATGGAAAGTCTTTGGTTATGTAAGTAAATTCTCTTTAAAAGTTCTTACATAACCAAAGACTTTAAGACTTTAAAATTCTTCCACTAATTTAGTGATTGTTAAGAACTTTCTTGATATCCAATTTGTAGGTAATTACATTTATTGACATCTTAAGGACTGATATCCACTACTGGTAGAAAAGTGATTTAACAGCACTCTAAGTTTTCTTTGATTGTTTTTTTTGTTTCTTTAATGTTATTTGGAATTTTCACTCTAAATAACATTACTCCAAAATAATTTAATTTCAAATTATAAATTCCAATGTAATTTAATATTTGTACAATCCTGACATAAAGATTAATGCAGAGGATTATTAAAATAAAAATTTATTAATCAACACTATAATTTGAAATTAATTGGCATGATGATGATAAGGGAAAGCTATCTGTATACAAAGTTTGCACATGCATTCAACAGTTTTCAAGTTGTGTGATATTAAATTTTTCTGAATATATATATGCTGTTATTTCTACTTTCTGAAAGATTGTGATTAAGTAATAAAAGTTATTTATAGAAATTTTTTTTAAAGTTCCTCTTTCTTGACCTCTTCAAAAAACTTATAGCTTAAGAAATTTTTATTGGCTACTAGTGGCATGTTAGAAGATGGCGTCAGAGCTGAGGGCAACCAGTTTATCTGAGAGCTCAGGTTAAGGACCTCTTTAGGGAAAGAAAAAGGAACAAAGGGTAGACTTTGAACTAGTGGGCACCAAATCTATGGCTGGTCCCTTTAGGAACACTCAATCTTGTGTACCAACTGAAACAAAGAAAAGTGTTAGGCATTGGGGAGGGTTAAATAGGAAAACTGGCTGCATCTTTAGGTTTTTGGTACAAGAACATTTGTCTTTATATGAGCTTGATTTGGGGGCTGGTTTCAGGTTCCAATGTTGTTTTTTCAGGTTTACAGGAGGTGGAAATCTCAAGTCAAAACTGAAATCACCTTTATTTCTTTCTGGGGATAGTGACATAAGAGGAAGCTTTTTTTTTTTTTCCGCGAGTTATTTCCCTTTCACAGTAGTTCTTTTTGAATCTTCATTGTCATTTTCAGAGGAAATGAAGTGCTGTCTCAGATTTAGCCAGCCACTTCCTATTGCAAGGGGTCATGACAGGGAGAAAGGGGCAGAACAGAATAAATTGACCTATTATGGAAAATATCACCACAAAAGTAAATTACATTCAATTTCCAGACCCATGGAAGTAACCTTTTACCCAAGACTTATTTTGGAATGGCAGTTTTGTTTGCTTTACAATCTCCTTTTTTTTGGAACTTCGGAGAACCTCTGTAGTACAAAAGATAAAACAGACTCTTCCTTTTTAAAATGGATTTTCTTCAGTCTAAATTTTTTTTACCATCTGGAGACAAACTACAATGTTATATAGTTGATTTGTAATGAAATAGAAAACTAAACTAGAACAGTTCACAGTAATTGTTATATAATAGACCATGTTTTTTCTACTTCTTTCCAAACTGGTTATTATGATACATATCTAGAAATCCTTACATTTGAGAATAACTGTGTCTAATTTTATTTATTCACATGTTCAGTACTTGGCAAACCCAGCACACTTAGAAATGCAACCAGTATAAAACTGTTTTTGCTAAAGTTAATCTGAAAATAATAATAAAAGATAAACATTGATACATTTAGTATGTGTATATACTGTTTTCCAAAATTAAAAGTTACCAAATAGTGGATCAAATTCATACTTAGAAAGGAAGTTAATTTTTCTCTTTGACTTTGTATTGAATTCAGAGATATGTTGGATAAATGTTTCCAACTGTGCTTTAAATGTGGATAACTGAGACCTAGATTAATTTGGGACATTATTTCTGTCACATTAATCCTTCAGTGGATTGAATGCATTTAAGCCATCCTGGAACAATTGAGCAAAGAGAAAGTGGAGTAGGAGAATGGTAATAAATGGTAACAAAGTAGTATGCTGGACTCCTAACGTTCTCAAATCACTATGATTACAATATGAATGGAAAATAAGAATCCTTATCAATAGCTACAGTATAAGAGAAGAAGAAGAAATTTGATTGCAGAAGTGGCCTAAGTTATGTTAGGAACATGATTTGGGGGGTTTTGCACGGCTTTTGAGTTTCTATTGCTGAATATCAGAATGTTGGAGCATGGGAGTGAAAGTCAGAAAAAACTCTAAGTAAGCTAACTGGACTTTAAGTGAAAGCAAATCAGAGACAACTCACTCTTATGGAATTGAAATACTGAAAAGAGGCTGGATGTTAAGTGTAAATGGATGCTACAGGGTCCAACATACCTTGGTAGGCCGTGGTCCTCCATCTTAGACACAGTGGATACCAGGCTATACCTGCTCTTTCAGTTGTCTGCACCTAATAAGTTTTCCAACCACATCAAGGTCTTAATAGTGCAGCACCAAAGGCTTCAATATTAGTACAACACCAAAAATAGGCTTTTCACATCAGCATAAAGTCTCTACCATTTATTTTAGTTCTACTGAAACTGACAGATTATTGTATCTATAAGATTAGGTAAGATGTTTGTATTTCTGAGATGTATAATATTTCTAAAGATGCATTGAAATCTTCCAATAAAAATAAGTATTTATGTTAAAGTGTTTTCTCTAGAATGAGTGTTCTTTGATTTTGATTTTACATCATTTTTCTTTTATAGTCCATATTTTAATACTTATAAGAAATATTATTTACTTGTCCTTTCTTAGTATAAGGAGATGTAATTTTGTAAGTAAACATTTATATTATTTGTTATAATAAAAAGCAAAGTAAAGGGTTTTGAAAAGATCAAATCTGTAGAATTTTTTCCTTTTAAAGGGGTTTATTTGATTCCATATATAATTTTATTTTCTTTAACTCCCCTTAGGTTAACATTTTATTTCAAGTAACCCTATAGAGGATTCTATTTTCTTAAGTTTGGAATATGCTTGTCCAAATCAAAGCTTCCTTGACAGATCAATGCTATTTTTGTTATGAATGTTTTTTTAAATTGAGATTTTTTTTTTACTTGAAAACAACTTGCTTTTCCTTTTTTTCTGCACTCATGAAATTATACAATAACTTCCTTGAGGGAATGGTAGGAATTTTAGTTTAATAGGAAACCAAATAGAAAATCTCATTTATTATTTCTCTCAGCTATCAAGTTCAAGTTTAAAAATAGTTTGAGTAGGGGCTGGAGCGATAGTCCAGTGGGTAGGGACAATTGCCTTGCAGTCGCCGTGCCATGCTGGCCAGGTTAGATCCCCAGCATCCCATATGGTCCCAGAGCACAGGTGCAGAGCCAAGGAGAAACCCTCAGCATTGCCAGGTGTGACCTAAAAAGAAAAAATAGTTTGAGTAGAATCTTTGTTTAAAAATAGTTTGGGTAGCATCATTTTTAAACTCTGTAGTAGAGTTTAACAGGTAAGAAACATTCCTTGTTGGGAAAAGAGTTGATGAATCAAATTTTAATTATTTTCTGACTTCTAATTGCTTCCGAAATCTATTATGTTCATTCTGCAAGAGTGTGTATTAACTCATTGAGCCTCAGTTAATTGTGCGCGTGGTAGATTTTATGATGTTGAATGTTTTGCTTGGAAACATGAATACTCTGTGTACCACTCATATGACCATATTTTGTATGCCCTACAAGTATCTCTGTAACACTTTGCAGGATCTTTTGTCTATGTGCACAGGAGGCACACAGCAGTTAATTGACAATGGCCAGAAAGTCTTCTGGTTACAGTAGTCAAAGGCTGTTCTCTAATGAATTTACTTGTCACTTTTTTTAATTTCTTTCAATCTTTGTCTGCGTTTCATTAGAATGGTTTATCCTTTGGATTGCCCTCCTGTTAGTTGTTTTGATAAAATTAATGGGTTATATTTAAACTATGGCAATACTTCAGGTTTATAATTGAGTGATATTTAGATTCTTTGGGGGATTTATAGACCTGATTGCTTTTCCTTACCCAGTTTTCCTGTTTACTTTTTTTAAAACAAGTCAAGTATTTTGCATTTTCTACATGCCCTAAACGAAGCTACTTGCTTTAATCTTCCATGACTTAATATACTGACTGAACATGAGATACTTCTGTGGAGGCAGCAGGGGAGAGTATGTTATCATTTCCTATTCTGCATGCCTGCTGTGATTTGATTTTTTTGTCCTTGTCAATTTACAAGCAAATGGCCTTTACTGTGAGTTTCCTAAAAATAATTTAGGTAGTGACAAGACCTTTTTAACTTTTTGTTAGGGTCTACTAATACTGAAATGAATCTGTCAAAAATAGTTTGCTCTGATTCCATGGCCCAGAAGATGAAAGAAATAATAATAGGATTTATTATTTCAATTTTTACCAAGAAATGTGATATCTGGACTATTATGTCACATTTTTTGCCAAGAATTTATGTGACATTCGATTATTATTTCTTTTCGTTTTTTTGGAGAGTATTGCCACATTTTGGGTCACACTCAGTGGTGCAAAGGGTAACTCTTGGCTCTGTGCTTAGGGATCACTTCTTGTGGGGGCTTTCCTTGCACACTCCTGACCTTAGTTCAATGCTCCCTCACTTGTAAGTGAAAATTTACATATAAATATAACTCTTAATACATTCTTTTAGACAATTTATCAGGCATCTACTTTAAATGGTATACTGTGGGACCAAACAATACTACTGCACATAGGACATTGTCTTGCATATGGCTGAGCAGAATTCATTCTGGCACCCCCAAAGGGTCCCCTAAGCCTTCAAGGAGTGATCCCTGAGCACAAAGCTAGGAGTAAAGCCCTGAGCACATCAGATCTGGTCTCAAAGCAAAAAAAAGAAAGAAAGAAGAAGAAAAGAAAGAAGAAAGAAAGAAAGAAAAGAAGAAAAAGAAAGAAGAAAGAAAGAAAGAAGAAAGAAAGAAAGAAAGAAAGAAAGAGAAGAAAGAAAGAAGAAAGAAAGAAAGAGAAGAAAGAAAGAAAGAAGAAAGAGAAAGAAAGGAAGAAAGAAAGAAAGAAGAAAAGAAAGAAAAGAAGAAGAGAAAGAAGAAGAAAGAGAAAAGAAAGAGAGAGAAAGAAGAAAGCAAAGAAGGTATGCTCTAATTACTGAATTATACCGTTAAAATGTCTGGTTGATGAGAATGCTTTATTGATTTATATCACTGTCACTGTATCCCTGGCTTCCGTTCATCATCTGTTTGTTCAAGCGAGCACCAGTAATATCTCCATGTGTCCTGTCTCCGCATGCTAGTAGGGCCCAGGGCATCTGCTTGTTCAGGAACATAAAGAGCCTCAATCCGTTCCATCAGATCGGGGAATGGGATCTATAATTGTTACTGGTATTTGGCTTATCAAATATAACACAGGTAGCTTGCCAAGTTGTACAATGAGGGTGGCATACGCTTGTAGTCACCTCCGATTTAATTTATTGGTGAACCTCAAGGCGCAAGTGGCCACATGAGCAGGATGCTGATAGAGCTCTTGATGGTGGAGTTCTGAGAGAGGAGTCAGACAGATGTGGAAAAATAGCGGCTCCCATAAAGTGGGTGGGTTGTGTAGCTGCTTGTGAGGAGCTCTGCTGTGGTTGCGGGCGGGGCTGGGAACCGCCGTCCCTCAGGGTGCTTCTGAAGCGGTTAGGCACAGGGAGAGCTGGTAGCTCTGCCCCATGTCTGTGTGTCTCTATTGATGTATAATGCTGCGAAAGTATAAAATATCAGATAACTTTGGATGCATCTCAGATACACAACATGTGCTTCATGGTAGAAAATCTTAGGTTTAAACCCCAGTACAACAAGAGCAAAATAAATAAAAAATAAAAGGAATTTGGCTGAATGCCCAAAGACAATGGAAACAAAGAACATGAGTACCAAAAGTAGGAGATACAACGTGGTAATGGTGTGGCTGGGAAGAGGGAAAGAACAATGATCATGTGGGGGGGAAGGTAAAAAATTAGAGGAGTGGGTGGTGCTGATGAGTGGTAAAGTTTTATGTTTGAAATCCTATCACAGCAGTACAGGAAGCTACAATGCAAAAAAAAATATATATATATATATATATACTGCCCTATTTCCTAAAAGTGCTCTTGTAGAGGCATACTGGTGGAGTGGGAGGCAAATTGGGGAGGGGAGGGAAAACTGGTGGAGGAAAAGTGGGCATTGGTAAATGAATTGATGTTGAAGCAGTGGATGCTTAAAATTCAATCATAAATATCTTTTTAATTTCATGGTGACAAAAAATAAGGAAATAAGATAAATTATTTAAGTATAAGAAGAGCTGAGGTAGTGAAACTTTTCAATATTGTAGTTTGTGATAAAATGGTCCTTTTTGGTTACAAATATAATGAAGTTATTTAGCAGTTATATCTGGCAAAGTTTATTCGATGTTGAACCATGCAGCAAATGGTTCAATTCCAGGCTGAAAAAATGTTATAGTACTTTATCAAAGTTTGTCAAAGCTAAAAATCTAATCATGGTTTTATTACAAGTTAGTTTAGTCTGGAAACTTGCATGCAAGTAATTTGTTGATATAATTAGGTGGAATTTGTCTCTGTACAAAATGAAATCTGTGCCCACATTATTCCTTTTAGTGTTCAGGTTGTAGATTCTCAAATATTAAAGGAAGCATACTTTCAAAGAACTTTGCGTACTTATTGATTTCTAGATACATCAGTGAAGTGAATGAAAGAATTGATGTAAGCTCAGAGTTTTAAATGTGTTTTCATTTTGATAATGGAAGTAGCTTAATGTATGTGTGAGATAGTAGAAAAGTAATCACCTTCCAATTCTTGATTTTCCTTACTTAAATTGTAATAAGACAAAAGTGATGTCTATATGAACCTTAACTATGAATAAAATATTTTATAATTATAAATAAGTGAATCAAATTTAGTTCTTGATATGTTTGTATAATATTTTAACAATAAATCATTAAAATCTACTAATTATCTCAAATCTTAAGTAATTTGGTACAAATAAAATGAATGACTATAATAATATTATAATGTACAGCATAAAATAAAATATTTTTAATTATTTGACATTCAAACACATAATTATGAATAGTTTTGATGAATTTCTCAAGTGTTTACTATTTATAATGCGGTATAATACAAAAGACGCATTTTTTTATTTTGTTTACATGAAACATTTTATTATACCACCATGAGATATAAAAAATTACAATGTTGTTCATGTTTGGAGGGTTTAGGTCACATAGTGTTCCAGCACTCCGCCTCCATCAGTGCCCATTTTCACCACCAATGTCCCCCATTATTCCCTCCCGCTCCCAGAGCCTGCCTAAATAGTAGATTCTTTATCTCTTTTCTCTCTCCTTTCTCTCTTTTTCCTTCTCTTACACATTGTGGGTTTGCACTACATACACTTAGAGGCCATCAGTGCATTTTTTTTGCTTTTGGCAGGTCACATATGGCAATGCTCAGGGGGTTATTCCTTGCTGCACATTCAGGGAATCACTCCTGGTGGTGCTTCTGGAGTAACTCTATGAGGATGCTGATGAGGATCGAACCAGGGCCGAACGGCATGAGCCGGCCGCATACGCCACAAACACACACCCTAAAGCTGGGCTATTGGCTCTCTTGGCCCCCCCATCATGTGCATTTTTTTGCCTGTATTTAATGCTCAGTTTTAGGTTGATATTAGCCCTTTTGACATTTATTCACACATGTCCCTTCTCTCTCTTACCTATCCTCTGACTCCCACAAGTTTCGCGGTAATTTCCACTTTTGGTAGGACCTCCTGATCCATTTCACCTAACATTGGATTTTAGTGTCATAATATGTATATATAAATATATTTATGTCATGCAAATATATTCAGTCATTCTATACTCTCTCTCTTTCCTTCTGACTAACTTCACTCAACATGATCTTCTCCATGTCCATCCATTTATAGGCAAATTTCCTAACTTCATTTTTCCCAACAGCTGCATAGTAGTCCATTGTGTAGATGTACCAAAGTTTCTTTATCCAGTCATCAGTTCTCAGGCATACCAGTTGTTTCCAGGTTTTGGCTATTGTGAATAGTGCTGCTATGAAAATAAAAGTCACGAATTATGTTTCCGCTGATTTTGGCTTCCCTGGGTATATTCCCAGGAGTGGTATGGCTGGGTCAAAAGAGAGCTCAATTTCTAGCGTTTCGTGGGGAATATCCATATTGTTTTCCAGAAAGGCTGTACAAGTCGACATTCCCACCAACAAGTGTTGAGAGTCCCTTTTCCCCGCATCCACACCAGCACTTGTTGCTAACCCTTTTGGATATGGCGCACTGTCTCTGCGGGTGTGAGGGATATCTCATTGCTGTTTTGATTTGCATCTATCTGATGATTATTAGTGATGAGCATTTTTTCATATGCCTTTTGGGCCATTTTAATTTCTTCCTGTCAAAGTTTCTGTTTATCTCTCCCCATTTTTTAATGGAGTTGGCTGTTTTTTTTCTATAGTTGTATAATGACTTACAAGTGCGTGATATATCCTGGATCTTAACCCTTTATCAGATGGGTATTGGGTGAATATTCTTTCCCATTCTGTGGACTGTCTTTCTATCTTAGTCACTGTTTCTTTGAGGTGCGAAGCCTTTTAGTTTCATGTAGTCCCACATGTTTATCTTTTCTTCTAGTTGCTTTGTTAGTGATGTTTCACCTTTGAAGATGCCTTTAGCTTCAATGTCTGGAGGGTTTTTTCTATATTTTCTTCAATGTACTTTATGGATTCAAGTCTGATATTGAGATCTTTAATCCATTTTGATCTGATTTTTGTGCATGGTGTTTAACACAGGTCCAAATTCATTTTTTTACATGTGGCTGCCCAGTTTTCCCAGCACCACTTGTTGAAGAGGCTTTCCTTACTCCATTTTAGTACTCTTTGCACCTTTATCAAAGATTAAATGACATGTCTTTGAGGTTGGGTGTCAGGATACTCAATTCTATTCCATAGATCCACAGGCTCTGTTTTTTATTCCAATACCATGCTGTTTTAATTACTACTGCTTTGTAGTACAGTTTGAAGTTGGGAAAGGTGATGCCTCCCATCTTCTTTTCCCAGGATTGCTTTTTGCTATCCGTGGGGGGGTTTATTGTTCCATACAAATTTCAAGAGTGTTTGGTCAATTTCTTTGAAGAATGTCGCGGTATCCTTATAGGACCGCATTGAATCGGTACAAAGCTCTAGGAGTATTACCATCTTGACAAGGTTAATTCTCCCCATCGAAGAGCAGGGACCTGTCTCCATTTCCCAGTGTCTTCTTTTTATTTCCTTGAAGCAGTAACTCTTGTAGTTCTCTTTGTATAGGTCCTTTCACACTCTTGGTTAAGCTGATTCCTAGATATTTGATTTTCCATGGCACAATTGTGAATGGAATTGATTCCCTAATATCCCTTTCTTCTCTTTGTTATTTGTATATAAGAAAGACCCTAACTTTTGGGTATTGATTTGGTAATCCCTGCCACTCCACTTGTAAATATCTATTAGTTTCTAGAGTTTTTTGGGTCAAGGTTTAGGGTTC